>CABHPH010149607.1:42540-100705 GCA_902168325.1 Peromyscus nudipes
ACACACACACACACACACACACACACACACACACACACACACACACTAACCAATATAAGCAGAGTACTAAACTTTACAGTGTCATGTCATAGTCACCAGCCCAAGACTTTAATTTTCTCATGGCTGCTTCTTACTTAATATGTTCAAAATTTTTCAGAGCTCCAGAGAATCCATCTGAACAGGTCAGCAAGCTCTGAAACCAGCTTGAATCCACCTGAACAGCACCTTGTCAGATGATTCCCAAAGCAGCAGACAACCCCAGGACACCTGCCTACCTCAGAAGCCCCCTTCCCTACCCCCACAGGAGTCAACTGATGCCCACCAAGTCAGTTGGAAACAGTTTTTCGGGAGAAACTGTGCCCCTATTTCTGTTCACCTGCTTTTTTATAATAAGCAAAAAGTCTGGACTGTTAGGATTCTGCCACTCTTCCAGCTGTATGACTGGACATGCACAGTTCAGTAGCTAAGCAAAGGGTCTTACATCTTATGTCATCTGTAATGTGCATGTTATGGTCACATAATCTATGCAAGCATGGCGTAGCTCCACAAGCCCACATGCACATGTGCAGGAGAATCCTTAAAAAGTTGGTCACAGACTCCTCTCCTCTCTTCTGCTCTCTCCTCCCCATCCCTTCTCTCCTCACATGTGTCTTCCACAGGCCTGGCCATGCTCTCTTCTGTGCCCCCTCCTCCTAATGATGGCAGGGAAAGAGGAAGCTGTCCCCAATTCTGCTGAAGTCCCTGTAGCACACAAATTCATTTGATTATTCTTCATTACTTATTTTTCTTAGCATTTTCCCTTCACCAGTTTCTGGCAGACATTTGAAATTCTGTTAATAACTGTAAGGTAAAAGGGCCAGCCAAAGAAACCCACCCTGGCCCTGAAACTAGTGTAAACATTTTCCTGGGTCTGAGGAAGTAACCATTGAGTGTCTGGCACCCCTCTAGTACTCTTGGAAGTGTAGGAACCCCAGCCATTGTCAGATGGCCCTCTTCACCTGAACACACTCCCCTACACTTAGAGCTGCAATTAAGCAGTTTCCTTAGGCTCAATTGAGTTGTAGCATCTCTTCCTGTCCTCTCCTCCTGTCTTCCCTTGGAGCTGCCCATAATCCCACTATTCCTCTAGGCCCTTGTGCCTTGGTCTTGGGTCACCAACTGGGACCTTCCTTTGCACCTGTTACATACATGTTGAAAAAACTAGACCACACTATCCAATGTTGGATGCCCTGTCTGTGAGCTCTGGCTATAGCTGAACTTATATATAAGTTATAACTTATATATAAGAAGTTAACCTTTGGGTCATCCATTACTGTCCTTTCTCCTCACCACCATCACACCTTCTAACATACAATGTCCTCCAAACACTACCTCCCTCCTGAGTTCTCACCCTTCAGGTCGCATTGGTAAAAGACACAACACTGACTTTTCAGCTATGTCCTGTGGTGATGTATTGTGTACCCTAATAAACTTGACTGAGGATCAGAGGACAGAGCCAGCCACTAGATTAGACATAGAGGTCAGGCAGTGGTGGTACATGCCTTTAATCCCAGCATGTGAGATTTCATGCCTTTGCTTGGGAAACACACATGCCTTTAATCCCAGGAAGTAATATGGCAGGGCAGAGAAAGGTATATAAGGCACAAGGAAACAGGAACTCACTCTCTTTAGGCTGAGGATTTCATAGAGGTAAGAATTAGTGGCTGGCTGTTCTGCTTCTCTGATCTTTCAGCTTTCACCCTGGTATCTGGCTCTGGGTTTTTTTTTTTTTAGTTAAAAGACCATAAGTTTCAAACAACAATGTCCACCATGGTACCTTATATGGGAAATGGGAGTCATTGGTAAGCTTTACTATAGCATTTATCACAGCTGCCCACCAGACACAATCAAAATATAGAGCAAACATATCCCACTCTCTTGACCCCTAGGTACAGACACAGCAGAAGTGGTCCAAAGCTCCTCAAAGGTTCTTATATCCTTAATTTCATCCCCCCTTTTTTAATGATATTGATCCCACCTCCCCGTCTTTGTTTCAGACCTTAACTACTATATATCAGCTATTGGATAATGCTCAGCCTGACCTCTTTGGAGAGTGCTGGTGTGTGTCCCCCCAGGATCAAATGCTCACCCACCATTTATGGCCTCACCCATTGTCCTACTAGATTCTCTCACCTTACCACTTGTTAACTGCTCCAAGCCAAATGTCACTACCACCCCTTACCTCTCTCATATTCCTCTCTTCGGCGTTACAGGCTGCTTTAACTCCTCAGGAATACACTTTGTGGGTACTCTGGATCCTGCAGACTGCAACGATATCATTACCCTCGGTACTGTCACCCAGCCCCTCTGTCCAAACCTTCACAATGCCTCTATTCTCTATGGTACTCAAGTTTATAACTGCTTATCTGCTAGGTGGTCTGGGACTTGTGCCCTGGTATTCCTGTTTCCTAAATTAGGGGTGGTACCTGTTGAAAAACTCTTGCCAATTCCCATAGCCAAGCTCATAGCAGCATGGCATGACAAGTGAGCAATCCAAGTAATACCACTTGTAGCAGTCCTGGGCACAACTGTAGGCATGGTCACTGGAAAAGCAGGACTGACTACTTTCCTAGCTATTTGCCACCGGCTTTCCTTACAATTCATCCATGATTTCTAACGGGTAGCTCAGACTATCCTTATCCTTTAGGGACAAATAGACTCACTGGCCACCACAGTGCTACAAAATCGGGGAGGATTAGATTTACTAACAACACAGAGAGGTGGTTTTTGTCTCTTTGGGGGGAAGAATGTTGTTTCTATGTCAGCCATTCAGGTGTAGTGAAAGATAAGATCCAACAACTTCAAATGGATCTTCAAAACCAGAAATAGCTTGATACCTCTAGCCAGGGGATCACTGATAGTCAGATATGGACTTAACCCTTCTTCTCTTCTTTTTCTTAGTCCTACTAATTGTGCCCTACCTCATAAACCTCTTGTCTAGATTTCTTCAACAACAGATCCCGCAGATTTCTAATCAGACTTTTAACAAGTTACTGTTACAGGATTATAAGCCCCTAGCCATGGAGCCAGAGACCTGCAGCACCTGATTACTTTCTGAGGATGAAGATCAAGATTGTCCCAAGAACTTCATGTTCCAATTCAACAGGAAGTAGTCTAATGATAATGTCTCCCCATTTCCAGTCCCCCAGTTGTTTATTAATAAACAAAAAAAGGGGGGATGTAGAGTAAAAGGACCAGCCAAAGAAACCCACTCTGGCCCTGTAACCAGAGCTAGTGAAAGAAACCCACCCTGGATCTGAGACCAGCACCAGTGAAAGAAACCCACCCTGGCCCTGAAAACAGAGCTAAATCTGCCCCGACCAACTGAACATGAAAGCAATCAATCCCCGAGCAGGAAAACCAACCAATCCCTGAGCACAAAATCTAGCACCCTGACTGTGAAACCTGAGCCAGTTATAGAAACATACTTTGGCCCCGGAACCAGAGCCAGTGAAAAAAAACATACCCTGGCCCTGAAACTAGAGCCAAAAGGCTAAAAAGGTCAGTGAAAGGAACACAGTTTGGCCCTGAGACCAGAGCCAACTCTGCCCTTGAACAACTAAACCAACCAACCCCTGAGCAGGAAAATCTTCTCCCTGGGAAAACTCTACCCCTAAGAAGCACTATATAAACCCCTCTGCCGGTTCAGTTGTTGGCTGTACTTTTCCACCCTGACAGAGGCAGCCACTCTCCTGGACTCCTTCTTTCCAAATAAATCTCTTTCTTAAAAGAGTTTTGGGTGAAGATCTTTCACCGGCCTGGAGCAGAAGAACCTTTGCTGAGATGTTCCCTTATGGAAATTGAGCAGAAAAAGTAACAACTTGTTACCAGAGCCAGAGGAGATTGCTGCTGGGGTTTCTCCTTTATCAGGGTGAAGGAGAAGATGTGACATTTTTGGGTCAGAGATAAGAAGTGGATAGCTCTGCTGGGACATTCCGTTAGGGGAGCAGAGCAGAAGAACAAGCTGAAGCAGGTGTCTATGCTGGGAAGCCCTCTTAAGGGGGGGCAGAGCAGAGCTCAGCTGTAAAGGCTCTCTCTCAGAAAGGAGTACGATTGCTACATCCTCCAGGGAGACTATGCCCCACAGTACCCCAACTTCAGGTGTAGCCTGACTTCCTGAGGAATCAGGATACCTTTCTCCTCACAGCTGTAGGTATCCAGGACACTTCGCTTCACAGCTTCAGGTATAGTCTGACTTCCTGACAAGTCAGGATACCTTTCCCTCCAGAGCTGTAACACTTGCAATAACACCTTACCTTTAACCTGACATAGTCTTCTGTATCTGTGTCATGCTCCCCAAGTACTTCCCTGTCCTCTGAAGTTAAAGAAAAGGAAGGAACTTTGGTGGGATGGAGGCTGGGATCTTGGCTTCCACTCTGTTTTCTAGTGTCCTGCCTCCTTGGGTGGCCTCAGTTTTTATGCTATCAATAAAAGGAATGTAATTCTGTTGGGACTGTTAAGGATGGCTAGTTCTCTAGTATGGCCTGCTTACTAGTCACCCCCTTTCTTTTATATATTCTCAAGCTCTTTCTTTTTTTGGAGGTGGTCAGGCAGGAAGCAGTCACATAGGACTTCCCATGTAATACTGTTTCTGAAAGATACTCAGTACTTTCGAAAAAAGAGAGCTTCAGAGAGGAAAGGCCTTCAGAGCAACTGGCCACAGGATAAAAACTACCTAAGAACATGCTACACTGCTGCTCCATGCAGCTGCTGAGCCAAGCTAACAGTGTTCAGGATTTGGGATTAGAATCAGGTGGGTATGGGCCTGTGTTTCATCCTGCAGGATTTGGGTGAATGAGTCTGAGGAATTCCCTCTTACGTCTTCCCTAGTCTGAGACCCCATCAGATTCCAGTGTGTCACTTAATGGTTAAAGTGAACTGTCTGCAAATGGCATCTAACCAAGTTTCTCCTAGTTAAAAACTCTCAGAGACTTTCTTTATGGCCCCATAAAATAAGTGATCATGGAGTCTTTACGCAGTCTCCACTTCTTGCAATGCCAGGAAAGGCCTCTTTCATTGCCCTGGAACTCGGTGTCTCACTCTTCTGCAGTATCTTG
Organism: Peromyscus nudipes; assembly: GCA_902168325.1. NCBI lineage: Eukaryota > Metazoa > Chordata > Mammalia > Rodentia > Cricetidae > Peromyscus > Peromyscus nudipes. Next base: position 47,637 of record CABHPH010149607.1, read on the forward strand.
ATGCAGGTCACAAGCCCCTGCCTGTCCTCAGAGCTTCTTGTCACACCTCCTGCAATACTTCTTTCTAGGCATCTGCCTTTACTGAGACATGCTAGATTCCTTCTCCCCTAAAATGCAGGGGTGGGCACTTCTAAATGTTACATGCTTGTGTGCCCCAACCACTTGCAAATAAGATTATACTTTTAACTCTCAGCATGAGGAAAATAGGCTTCGTGGAAGTGTTTTCAAGAAAGTTTATAAATATTGGTCATTGGTGTCATTGTTTAAACACACACACACACACACACACACACACACACACACACAAAATCAAAAGGCAAGTGCCTAGCAATGTGGATTACTAAACAGGGCTGTAAATTTCTCGCAGAAAATCCCTGGGTATGTCAGAAAGACTGAGTAACAAGGAGGATTCATGGGAGGACACCCAGATCTCCCTCGGAAGTGGAAATAGAAGAGATCTTTGTGAGTGGACTGCAGGCAGGTAGGGATGGGAACATGAGGGATCAGGTGGGGGGGGGGGCATGGGAGAAGTATACTGAAAGGGACTACTGGAAAGGAGCTGTATTTTGGGGTCAGGTAAAAACCTGGCAGAAGGGAATCTCCCAGTAATATACAAGGATGACCCCAACTAAGACTCCTGAACTGGCCATCTCCTGTGATCAGATTTGTACCCAGCCCAATTGTCATCAGAGAAGTTTCATCCAGCAACTAATGGAAACAGATGCAGACCCACAGCCAAACATTAGATGGAGTTCAGGCAATCCTGCAGAAAAGGAAGAGGAGGAAAAAGGATTGTAGGAGCCAGAGGGGTCAAGGATAACACAAGAAAACCCACAGAATCAACTAACCTGGATTCATAGGGCTCACAGAGACTGAACTGACAACCAGGAAGCCTGCATGGGACTGAGCTAGGCACTCTGCATATGTGTTACAGTTGTGTAGCTTGGTCTTCTTGTGGGACTCTTAACAGTGGGAACAGGGCTCTGACACTTTTACTGGTTTTGGGACCATGTTCCTCATACTGGGTTGCCTTGCCCAGCCTTAACACATGGGGAGGTGCTTAGTCTTACTGTAACTTGACATGCCATGTTTTGATACTCATAGGAGACCTGCTCTTTCCTAAACAGAAACAAAGGACTGGATTGGGAGGTGGGAGTAGAGGGGGGTTGGAGGGGAGGGACTAGGAAGAGAGGAGGGAGGGGAAACTGTGGCTAGGATGTAAAATACATACATACATACATACATACATACATACATACATACATACATAAATTTATTAAAAAAAAAAAAAAGGAAGAAAATCCTTGGGTGTGAGAGATGCCTTCCTTCTAAAAGGATAGATGATCAAAACCGTCAGAGATTCTGGTCTATCCTTCTTACACGCAGGGCATGGACCTTTGGGAGCCCTCAGAACTTCTAAGTGACGGCTGGGTTACAGGCTGAGGCGCACTGAGAGCAACTCAGCTGTCCTTTCCCAGTACCTTTTATTTTGAGAAATAAAAGTCCTTCATTAGCTATATCTTGAAAGTTCCTCAAAGTGCTGAGTGTTCGAAGGCTTAGTCCCCTGGGTAGTGAAATTGAGAGGCTGTAGAAGCTTTGAAGGGGTGGGGCCTAATGGGTCCCCAGCCCCTTTTCTTCCTTTTGTGTTTTTGGCTATGCAATGAGTAGTTTTGCTACCATGTGCTCTGGCCATGATGTGTGGTCACTGGCCCAAAGCAACAGGGCCAATTAATTAAGGACTAAAAACCCCCAAACTATCAACCATGGTAAACCTCTCTTCATAAGCTGACTATTTTATATATTTTGTTTTATTAACAGAAAGCTGACTAACATACTTACCGTGTATAATCATGGTAAGATTCATCCCTAATCATAGTCCTTATAGTAGAGTAAATTTTTTAGGTGTTTTCTAAATTATTTCACTTTTTGAACAACAAGATTCTATATAGGAAGATATACAACTTGAAATGACCTAAGATAGTTGTAAGATTGGGATAACTATAGATATTTATTGACAGGGTCAACAAATGAAAGAGAAATGGAGAAAATAAATGAAAAGGGAGAGGAGCCATGCTGTGTTTTTGGGTCTAGGGACTGGCCTGTTGGACATGCTTTTGTGGGGCCTGTAGGCTATGGTGAACTCATATCCACCTTCTGCAGGTCAACCTGTGCCTCAAATTATTGGGCATTTCCTATTGGTTAGGAAAACAGCGGTTTACCTTTATAGCTGCTGGACACAACAGACCTTGGCACAGGGCCATTTTCCTGTGTCTGAGCTACAACAGTATAGCTTTGGGGACATCACTTTTCTTCTCATCACTGACCCATTAATTAAAACAATCATACTTTGGTCTTGGGGTTGACTTTTAACTGGGGAGCATTACTTGGATGTTCTTTTGTCAAGAGTTCCTGTGATTTATCTTTGTGCCTGTCTCTATTTCCCTGCAGTCTCATCAGGACAAAAAAAAATGTCTTTGTTTGATGTCTATACCACTGCTGGCCAGAGTGAACACCAAGCAGTGGTTTAGAGGCTTCTGGGTGGTCATGCTGGGTGCCTGGAGTCAAACCGCCCCTACTGTGTTGCTCTTGCTGGCATAGGAGCCAATTTCGCTTGCTAGATTTACACACCAGACACCCACATACCTGAAGACCAGTGGAATAAATTTACCTCCAACACATAATAGGAATTTGTAGAAAGACTGTGAAAGGACCAAGCAGATGCCATAACAGGCTGCTCAGTCTTCTCTCAGAGATCAGGCCTCAATTTCAGTTTCCTGAGACTGAGCAAGCAGTGTCTGGCAGGGCCGTGAACAAAAGACATAGATAGTCCTTGCAGTAGCTCCCTTTCTGCACGTAAAGTTCAGCCAGATGTTTACTGTATGGGGCCCCTCACCAACTTAGAGTTATGTGCATGAGTCAAGGACAGAGCCTGGACCACTGAGGCAGCCCCCACTGTCAGTACGTGCTTGGCCAGCCAGCCCCTATGGCGGCTCAAGGACAAAGCCTGGGACTTGTGCTGGACTGCCCCCAAAGTGATAGTTGAAACCCCCACCCAATTAAAGGAAACCAGGATTCCTAAATGCAGATAAGAACTTAGACCCCTTCTTCCCAGGTGGCTTTATCAGCTACAGAAACTTAAAAAAAACAGAGTCAGGATATTCAACCATCTGGTAGAGGCTAAGTGGTCATAAAACATCCCAAACTTCACAGACCCCGGTGATGGGTTGTAAAACTCCTGACAGGGCAAACAGATAAGCTAAAATAAGACCAAGTCCAGGCCCGGGGAAAAACTGGACCAATCAAGGATGGACTCGTACTAACCCCCTCCCCTCTAAAAAATTTGATGAGGGGCTGGAGAGATGGCTCAGAGGTTAAGAGCACTGCTTGCTCTTCCAAAGGTCCTGAGTTCAATTCCCAGCAACCACATGATGGCTCACAACCATCTGTAATGAGATCTGGTGCCCTCTTCTGGCCTGCAGCGATATGTGCAGACAGAACACTGTATACATAATAAATAAATAAATCTTTAAAAAAAAAATTTGATGGGTTTTGCCTATAAAAACTAACTTCCCCAAGAAAGGACAAGCTCCTCCCGGCCTCACTGCTAAGAGTGAGTGTTTGGGATGAGCTTCCCTGACCACGTGGCTTGTAAAGAATAAACCTTGCTTTTGCATTCTGCACCTAAAGTCTCCGGTGGCTTCTTTGGGGACATGATCTGGGCATAACAACTGAGCAAACAAACAAATCCCAAGGATGGTAGACTAAAAAATTAGGAGATAAGCTGGGCTTGTTGGGAGAGCACACCTGTAACTCCAGCACCCAGGAAGCAGAAACAGGAGATTCCTGAGTTTGAGACCAGCCTGAGTGACATAAAACATTTCAAGACCAGACTGCTGGGTCATAGTTCAGTGGTAGAGCACATGCCAGCCATGCAGTGAACTCAAGTTACTGGGTCTGTCCCTAATAAAGAAAGTTGATCTAGGAATTAAAGAAAATGTTATAAGATACCCTTGGGACTTGTAAGCACATTATTAGATTTGGGAGAGTGATCCGTAAGAAGAACAAGATAAGCAATATGTATTTGCCTGGATTTTACTGCTGCCATTCTTAGCAAAACATTTCCTTGTCACAGTAGCTGCGTACTCTTCAGGTTAAGGTGTTGGTTAAGCGGTGCTGCTCGTGGCTGGCCGCCACTCATGGTGGCCGTGCCGATGGAGGGGAGTGCTGGTCGGAAGAATCACAAGCCATGGTTACCTTTCTAGAGCTTTATTGGGAGAGAGAGGGAGAGAGGGAGAGAGGGAAAGAGGGAGAGAGGGAGAGGGAGAGAGAGAGAGAGAGAGAGAGAGAGAGAGAGAGAGAGGACAGATGGAAGGAGAGAGAGCAGAAAGAGAAGAAAAAAGGAAGGCACAGAGGGCACACCTGCTTTTTAGGCTGGGACACCTTCGCAGGCTGGTGACCTAATTAAGAACATAATGCTTACATAGGGTAGATCTGGAGATTCAGTTTGAGGTACTGCCTTGGCCACTGTCACTGTTTGCTGTAGTTTTTGGAAACATGTTTGGACACTTTATAAATATGTATGTGCATCTCATCTAAATGGATTGCTTTTAGGAAAATGGACTTCTGTTTCATTTTATTTTTCATTATGATTGATGAAGAATCTGGGTGAATTATTCTTTATTTTGCTCTTTACTCACTGCTAAAGGTTGAAAGTTCAAAAATTCTGGTTCTGGATGTTTTAGAAGAATTTACATAAGCAAATAAATTTTTTACTTATACTCATAAAAAAGAAGAGAAATGAAAAAAAAAAAGGGCAATAAAGGAACATCGTAATGAAATTTAGGAATTACACTTGCAGTATGAGCTTGTAGTTAAGTTTTTGACTGTTACGAACCAGTCTTTTAAGGCAACATGGGCAATGATTAGGCACATCAGAAGTAACCATGGAGAAATGTAGACAGGCACTGGAGAACCACCATGAACTTGGTGTAATATGTTAATAGCCTGTTACAGTCAGAAGTAACCATGGAGAAGTATGGACAGGTGCTGGAGAACCACCATGTGTGGCGAGCCACAAGGATATGTTATAAGGAGTCCAGCTGTGTATTAAAGCTATACTTTGACCAGCCAAGGGTCTGTCAAAAGCCAAGCCATTTATTATGAATATTTGGTGTTATCCAGCTTTTAATATTTCAGCTGTCCTTCTGTTATGAAATTCTTGCATGCCCAAATATTCCCAGACCATTTGGCAAACAGTTCAACTCCTCAGACCTTCTGAACTTCTAGGTAACTAACTCCCCTGCTGAGCCTAGGAGACAGGCTGGCTGGGGATGCATAGCTTTGTTTCTTGTGCAAATGAAGCTCAGACCATCCCCTTGCCTTGAGGCCTAGTGGCTCTCCAGAGCAATTGACGGAGAACAAAAGAGGTTTTTACATATCAAGGTGCAAGGTAGGGTGGAGCAACATTCCTGAGGAGGCAGAGAACCGCGTGGCCAGGGGAAGAAGGAACAGGTATTTTCTGTAGAGGGATAAAATGGCATGACCAGGGAGAAGGGAAGAACACAGAGGTTTTGTAGATGGTAAAAGCAGAACTCTTGTAGAGTTCATCAGAGCCAGGAGTAGAGAGCAAATAGAGATGGAGGAAGAAGAAACAGAGGATGAAGATGAGGCAGGAAGCATAAGAGCTTAGTCATTAGCAGGACTATGAGAGGGCAGCAAAAAAGGATAAAGAGGAACTGAAGCTATGTAGACAAGATTTCATCCCAGAGAAATATAGTAGACAGACAAAGAGTTTGGTGTATCTAGATTTATTCCTTTCCTGAATGCCTGATGGAGCTGTAGCTGTTAAGATAGAATTTTGTCTTGGAGTAATAAAGTTAACAGACATAAGAGCATAGTGTACGTAGATTTTTTTTTTTCCCTCAGATGTAGCGTCTTCTCCGGACTCTGGGCAATCCATAACCATGAACCAGTATAATAAGCGAATTGCCTGCTACAGTCAGAAGTAAAGATGGAGAAGTGTGAACAGGTGCTGGAGAAACACCATGAACTTGGTGTAATATGCTAATGGCCTGTTACACCCCAATCTCTAGTGCCACTGCTATTGTCAGGGTATGTCATTAATGCTGAGCAGCAAACAGAAACTTGCCAGTTCACTTTCATGCTGCTTATATTTCTCATATTCCTTTATACTTACATGTGTAATTAAAAAACACTGGATGCCTGGACTGGCTCCAAAATGCTCAGAGAGACCCTCTTTTTGCACCTGCACTAAACCTTTTGAATTCTCCAGGCTTGTACTTCCATTTTGTACCCTCACTTCACACTCTAGGCTGATTTCTCACTGATATACCATGAGCCATCTCCTTTGTGAATCCATCACTTCCCATCCTTCTGGTACTGGAACCCCCTCTTCTGTGTTGCTTTATGTTCTCATGAATACTTAAAATTAGGCTTCAAGCTATTTATCAATCTTCCTTGCCTGTGGAATTCATGAAGGTAGGAATTGACTTCTCTCTGATGCTGTGCTCCCAGAGACTCTGAAAAGGCTTAGTATATTTGATAATTACTTGATAAATGGCATTGCATTGAACTGAATGAAATTTGGAGATGTTTTAAATTGAAGTATTGCTTGGGTGTCATTCTTGCCCACAATAAAGACACAAATGATCTGTCCCTGGGACAGTGTATTAGTGTCTCCGGGGATGAATTGGCCCTTGGGGACACCATATAAAACACAAATTATCAGGGATCCATTCCCTGATGAAGACATGCTGCTAATAGGACAGAAGTAAATTAAATGCGCGCCATCAGCAAGTGTAAAGGTTTTTCAATTAGGGTGTTGTAAGCTAGTGAGCAGTAAAGGAGCAGTAATTTTCCAAGATAGAGATAGAGACCTCATGTGAAAATGATCAACTCCAGATTCAAAGTTCCTCCAATCCTCTGAATATGTGAGAACAAATTATATAAACTATTCAACTGCATATGAGGGTGGTTTTCATAGAGTTAAGTCTGGATTATACTTATCTCAGAATTTGGAGGTTAATAAAGTACAGAAAATTGTATGTATAATTTAAGCACACACACGTACTTATGGCAATGACATGTTCATTCTGAGTCAAATGTTACTATTATGTCTGTTTTGAGTAATGAACTTACAAGAAAGACATGAGACAGTTAACTGTAAAAGAGAAACTTTAAGTAAATGATTAACAGAAAATAATGAAAAAGTAATATATAATTCTAGGCTATTTTCTTTTCAACTGAGTACTCAGTTTAAGCCTGAGGTTCCAGAAAGTCAAAATGAAGGGAAAATCATTGGTTAAATAATTTCTCCATTATTTAAAAGCAAGTAGTACTGGTTTTGGTAGACTACACAAGCCACAGTGATTAACCATGGTCACCATAACTGTACCATTCTTAAATAACACAATGAGTGGGTGAACAGAGTGTTGTTTGCATAAGGCATGGGCAGACTAAACAAAATCCATTCCCACTCACAGGAGGTCTGCTTGGGTTTTCCACCCATGAAGGATGAGATATAATGCAGGTAGAATAAGTGCTAGTAAGATTGAAAAGTACACACACACACACACACACACACACACACACACACAAATAATTAAATAAAGAGGCCAGGAATTTGAAAGGCCCCAGAGAGGGGTACGTGATAGAGGTTGGAGGGAGGAAAAGGAAGTGAGGAAATAATACAATTATACTATAATCTCAAAAGCTAAAAAAAAAAAAAACCTCAGAAACATATGAAGTACAAATTCAAGGTTAAATAAAATGATCACTGGCAGGCGTGTGGAAGTTTAATGACACTAAGGGAGCCAATAGGATAAAGCAGAAATGGCAAAGAACAATGGAAAACAGCACAAGCATATTTTTAAAAAGTAACAGATTATCAGGAACGAATGAAGCACTAAATCAACAATCTACTTCAGAGCTTAGGAACTGGGAGTGTGAAAGCAACCAAGTACACAGCTATAGCACACGGAACTAGTAAGTAAAAGAAGCTGGAGCAGAAGGCAGGGAAAACCAGGCCAGGGGAACCGAGTTTGGCCCCATAAATGATCAACAGTACTGACCAATCTTTATCCAAATTGACTAGAAAAGAAGAAAGCACTCAAGGTGCTAAAATTATAAATGAAAGTGACAACTTGTGTGGCTTCATAAGAATGAGGAGAGTGTAAAGCAAAGCCATCAGTTGTGCCCTGCTACTTGGGCAGTCTAGAAGAAATAAATATATCCCTTGCCACACACATAACCAGGATTGAGTCATGAAGGAATAAAGAATCTAAAGAAATCTATAACTTGTGGGTTACTAGATCAATAACAAGAATTTTTTTAACAAAGAATAGCTGAGAGACCTGATAGAGCCACTGGTAAATTCTACTAAGCATTCAAAGAATAATCAACAACATTTTGCAAACACTACCAGAAGTGTTTAATGAAAGTTTGAAGTTTAATCAAAGTTTGAAGAGTTTAATGCTTTTTGTCTAATCCCATGAAGACAACATTAGCCTGATACCAAAGGCAGACAAAGACACTGCAAGAAAAGTATGCATCTAAATCATCAATGAGTGTTGAAGCAAAAGTGCTCAAAAAATACTAGCAAGGTCAATTTGGAAACGTTACGAAAGGTTTACATTCCAGGACCAAATGATGAAATGTGGAAGTTAATATATAAATGGGCTGAGGATATAGTCAGTGAGCAAGCTTGCCTGGCATGGCATTCGAGGCCCTGCTTAGGTTTAATCCCCAGGACTACAAAACAACATCAATAAAACAAAACAAATACCCAATACCTAAAGTAAATTAAGTAGTACAACACACATTGACATGATGTGGGATGGAAATAACTATCCCAATACACAGAAAATATACTTAATGAAGTACAACACAATAAGAGTGATGATGATGATGATAATAATTAATAATAAGTGCATCCAACTAGGATAGAAGGAAATTTCTTTACCATACTAAAGGCTATATATGAAAGGTTCACAGTTAACCATCAACGGTGAAAGGCTGAAGGCTTTTCATTTTAAGCCCTGTTAAAAACATGAATTGGCAAATGAGTGGTTAGTAGGGACAGAGTTTCAATTTGAGAAGAAGAAATTTTTCTGGAGATGGATGGTAGTAATAGTTTTAGAACAGTGCTTCTCAATCTATGGGTCGTGACCCTTTGAGGGATGAACAGAAGCAAAATTACAGTTATGAAGTAGCAACAAAATAATGTTATGGTTAGAGGGGGTCAGCACAACATGAGAAACTGTATTAAAGTGTTGCAGCATTAGGAAGGTTGAGAACCACTGTTTTAGAACAAGGTAAATGTGATCAATTTTGTACCATTTACCTAACATTTGTTAACATACTATAGCCATTTTTGTGCTATTTATATTTTTCCACAATAAAAATAATCAAATGTTATTCCTCATCACACTTGGTTAAGTTATGGGCTCACTAAATATCAAATTTGGCACAAGGTAGGTCTAAATTTCTACAAACATAAATCAAATTTGTTGCTTTAGACTGACCAGCCTATTTAGTCAACTCCAACATTCTTACCAATATTACACCTTATGTGCTTCTCTTAGCTCGTTACCTTCCAGCACCCCAATGTTTCACAGGTCTGAAACCCATGTAATTCCACTTTACATCTCCAGCTTTCTATCATCTTACCACGATGAGTCTGTTGTGTGGAGATATTCTCAGTTACACACAGAAATAAGTGATGTCAAGGGGCTGGGTCATGGGCCATTCCGTGGCTTTAGATTTGAATTAGGCCTTGTCCTTATCAGTATGACACATGGACCTCAATTTTCTCATCTGTAAAGTGGGACTGACATCAGTCCTTCAGAGCACTGAGAAGGTGAAAGGAGCCCACAAACATATAGCACCTGGCACTTGCTGGTAGTCTCTTGAGGGTCAGCAAGTGCCAGTTTCTTTCTTTACCTCACAAAGTCTTCTTGATAATTGTGCCATATTTCAGCACACAAAGAAAAGAGAATCACAAAGAAATGTGGTTTAGTTGTTCATGTGGAGAGCTGACAAAAAACCACTATTATTCTTGAAGCATTTACTGAACAGCATGCTAAACCTCAAGTCAAGAGGAAAAGTAGACACGGCTCTGCTCATGCCAGAGGTGACAGTCACCGCTTCGAGAATAGCAGTTGCATTTTGTTAGCATGATAAATTAAGTATCAAATGACGTGTAGGACATTGTACTTTGCTCATATTTGATACTCCATAGCTTTCTCCCACTCCTCTCCTCTCCTTCCTCCCGTTTGGAGGTTCCCTTTGTCTTTCTTATAGTTCCGCTTCTGCCTTTACTTATCTATTTGTAAAGGTTTAAAATTGTAGTGTGTGTGTGTGTATGTGTGTGTGTGGGGGTAGATTCCACATATGAATGAACACAGGATATCTTGTTTCCCCACATTATCTTCTTGGCCCCTCTCCCTTCTTTCTTCCTGTAGATTCCTTTCTTCCCCATTACAATTGCCCCTCTACTTTCTGTCACATATGTGCATACATGTATTTCCCATCAAATTAGACACATACACATATTCCTCATTTGAGAGAAAACATGATGTTTGTCTTTCTGAATTTGGCTTAGGATATGCCTTTCAATATTGGTGAAGAGACTCCCAATGTTTCCAGAAATCTACATGAAAATAAAATTAATGCCAGATAAAAGAGAATTCATGGATGTTCACTTATTGATCACTTTCCTCTTGAGTTTGTGTTTGTTAGATTTCTTAGCTTATTTGAGGGAGAAATTGTTTTTCCCAGAACTTCTGATTAACTTGCGTTCAGGTGCTGATCCTTCCTATGACACACAGAGTATCCCAGGGGAGATGTGTGGATAGGAGGAAAACATCCCACCAAACTCAAGGGAAGTAAGATGGATGAAGTGAGAAGAACAAAAGAATATTAACAATGTCTTCCATCTCTCTTACCTTCAAGACCCACAAATGTTCTAGTTTATATAGGCACAAGGAAGACACATATAGGGATGGATAAATTCATTAACTGGAAGGAATCTCTAGGCTTCATACTGAATTCTGGCTTCAACACAAGCAAAGCAAAATCAGAACAGAAAAATGTGAGCTGAAGAAAGAGCAACAGCTGGATCTTTAGTGGACCACTGTGTAAGAGTGAAGTTAAGAACAGATTAGTACAGATTAGTGAGTTTCAGCCTGGGGCTCAAATCTGCTAGGAGACTACCTCACAACCCATCACTATAGCTGTGGGGACAGTGAGCCCTCTTGTCCTGACAGAACACATATTTGCAACACTGTTCAGGGTTCTCATTTATAAATTTACAACAGAAAAGACATTTTACAAGTCACCTATTTTTTTTCAAAGGTAGATGAAAATGCTTTTCAAATGGGAACAAGAGCTCTGTTAGTTGGTCTGACTAAGAACATGCAAGTCACCCATTTTTTTAAAGGAATTCTATATATACTTCAACACTTAAATAAGAACACCTTGATCTTAAATTTGAACATGCTTGCTCACAAGTCTTAGTACACATTGTAGGTTTGATACTGTGCACTCTCAGTATTTGACTTTGGTATCTGTAGCTCCTTTCATTATGAGGAGGGAAAGCTCTACCGAACGACCTGAGGCCCTTAAGGAAACAGGTGGTGTGCTAGTTTAAGCTGCCACCTGTTCGTGAACTTTTGGTTACTTCGTCCTTTTGAATGCCAGATACTCAAAGTATCATGAGGATTTCTGACTCCTTCCAGTTCTATAGACACCTCAACTTGGTTGATGCATTCTTTTCTTTATAGTTTACTGGAAACGCAGCTGCTCACACATACCCCTGTTCTTTCTCAACTCCAACAGATGTTTCCCACTGACTGTTGACTGCCCAGCAGCTGCTTGAATAAGTCCCAACATTTCCTCTAGAGCACATGTATTCCAAGTCACTTGAATTAGTGCCTCCCAAGTCCCTACTCTTTAAAAGACAGCCTTCTCACCTTGTAGGCATTCAGTTTGAATTCTTGACATTGTATCACTTTCTTCTGAATTCTGAAGATACTTTCTCATCAAACTAAATAAAGTTGATGACACTTCATCTTTTGTCTGAATCAAATTTACGTGTGTCTAGTGAAGATATTGCCTACTCCCAGCATCAGCACTTATCAAACCAGTGTCCTCGAGGCCAAAAGCCTGACAATTAGTCTTGACGAGGTAAGTCCGTCCGTATTGCAGATGTATGTCAATGAACTGTGGAATCAGGACTCAGTTTCCTACTGTTCCAGTACAACTATCCCAGGTTAAGGATAAAGGAGGGAGGAAACCAGCCAAACCCTAATGGCCGTGCTCCTCTGAACTTGGGTTTCAAGGAAATGAAGATATGAAGAAAGCAATGTCCATGAGAGTGAATGATTTCTGAAGAGTTTGATGAAGAATAATTGGAAAAATAATAGGAAACACTGGTTCTTCTGGTTAGGCAGAAAGTCCCAGGTAGTATGGTGGTGTCATGAGCTCTTTGGGTATGAGGAGCACTTGTCCAAACAAAGCAGGACCTCATGGCCCGGTGTTGTGATGGGGCCTGCATGATGGAGATGCTTCAAGCAGTCCAGCAAGGTCAAATAAATATCCAGCATAACAGGAAAGGAAGAGCTCTTTGTAAGACTGTCACCTCACCTCATAGCAGACAGGTCCCCGTCCCCTGTCCCCCGCCCCCGCTGCTTCCCAGAGACTACAGCTTCTGTCTCTGGACTGCTGTGAATTGCTGTACTGCTCATATCAAGGTGTGTGTGTGTGTGTGTGTGTGTGTGTGTGTGTGTGTGTGTGTGTGTGTGTGTGTTGTTTGTAGGGGTATGTACTCTGACTGTCCCCACACCCCGACCAGACTCCCTCCTGGAGCAGAGGGTGACTATAGAGCTTGGCCTTTCCTGACATTGAGACTTGATTGGTTCAAAATGAGAGACGCAGGCTCCTTTGGTCTTTGCTCAACAAACATGCCTTCAAAGATACTTTTATCAGGCCTGGCAAAATGATAATACAGTGCGTGGTCTGGTTGCCACTGATGTGCTTGCCTCAGGGTATGGTAATTTTGAGAAGTGAGTGAGAGAAGAACATCCACAAGGTGAGTCCAGATATCCTGGGTCAGTGGGTACAGGTGCTTGCAGAGAGCAAGAGACTTCAGGCTTCATTCTGCATGAAGGTGTGCAAGTGTTGATGGGCCCTGAGAAAAGAGGAGATAGCAGTAGGCTTGTATTTTACAGGGATCACTCAGGCTGTGGGATGGTCTCTAGGCATAGAGACAAGGGCAGAAGCAGAATAGCTAATTAGGAAACTAAAATTAATTGAGGAGGATGGGGGAAAGTGAGAGCAAGAGGTGTTTTTCAGTTAGCATCAGGAGTGTACTACTTGCTGCTCTGGGTTTGGATTAGATGTGAGTGGGGCTGACAAGAACATTAGACTGAACAAGTAAAGAATGATATTCATACTTCCTGAAGTGGGAGTCTTCTTGGGAAAACAATGAAGACACTGATGGAACTGACTTCACTGAATCACTTTTAGAGTAAAATTAATAAACAGTAAATAGTGTTATTATTTTCCCAAAGCAAAAAACATTAAAAATGTAGCAGAACAAATAAACAGCATATGGGTACTATGGTCTGTTTAAAAATATTCACAATTCTTTTGTAACTCCTTTTTTTTTTTTTTTTTTTGAGACAGGGTTTCACTGTGTAGCTTTGCGCCTTTCCTGGAGCTCACTCTGTAGCCCAGGCTGGCCTCGAACTCACAGAGATCCACCTGCCTCTGACTCCCAAGTGCTGGGATTAAAGGCGTGCGCCACGACCGTCCAGCTGTAACTACTTTTAAAAGGTCTAATGGAAGACTTTTTCATAGTTATATTTTGAATAACATACGCAAGTCTATAGTTAATTTCCTATCTGACTTTCAGTTTAGATTAATTACAAAATGTTATGGGATTGGTAGATTGGTAAATGGGCACCTGGGGAATATTGCTTAGAATCTTTAGTGCTTGAAATGTTTATTCTTGGATCATTAGAGAGAAATGGGGCATTTTCACGGAGAAAACATTCTTGGTAACTTGGTCCCCTGATTACGAGGCAAGTAATGTTTGGGTATAAGGGGTGAGCATCTCTGACAAGTCTCATTTTTCAGGTGGGAGTCAGTGAAGAAAGGATAGATTGGGGAGACAAATACTTAACTTGAGAATTTCCCCTATGACCTTTTGTTCTGCTGGGGAAACCTGATTTGTCAGATGCTGTTTATTATGATGTGATGATTGTTCACAATAACACTTCACCTATGTGGAAAGTGTCAAAGTAGTGGTCAAATCTAGGGCCTGTGGATTCCAACATATCTGAAGCCCAAGGGGGGAAAACCTTAAAACAGCTTTTTTGAAGATGACAGAGGCCCTTAAACCGGAAGAGAAAAAAATCCCTTATAGAAATCCAGGAAACAGCCGGGCGTTGGTGGCGCACGCCTTTAATCCCAGCACTCGGGAGGCAGAGGCAGGCGGATCCAGGAAACACAAACAACTGTTCAAGACTTGAAAGTGGAAATAGAATTGAAGATTAAAACCTAAACTGAGGGAATTCTGGAAATTAAAAATCTGGGAATTCAAATAGAAACTACAGTGCAAGCTTCACCAGCAGAATACAAGAGATATAGGAAAGAATCTCAATGTTGAAGATATGATAGAAGAAATGGATATAATGGTCAAAGAAAATGTTAAATCTAAAAAACTCCTGACAAAAAACATTCAGGAAATTTCCAAATCTAAAAATAAGAGGAATAGAAAAATGAGATACTCCCAGCTCAAAGGCCCAGAAAATATTTTCAACAAAATCATAGAAGAAAAATTTTCTAGCATAAAGAAGGACATGCCTATAAAGGTACAAAAAGCTTAAAGAACACCAAACAGATTGGACCAGAAAAAAAGTCCCCTGAGTACATAATAATCAAAACACTACATATACAGAACAAATAATGAATATTAAAAGCTGCAAGGGGAAAAGGCCAAGTAATGTATAAAGGCAGACCTATCAGAATTACACCTTACTTCTCAATGGAGACTACAGATTCTAGGAGAATATAGATGCCAGCCCAGACTACTATACTCAACAAAACTTGCAATCACCATAAATGGAGAAATAAGAAATTCCATGATAAAGTCAAATTTAAACAATATCTATCTACAAATTCAGCCTTACAGAAGGTGCTAGAAGGAAACCACCAACCTAGGAAGGTTAATTATACCATGAAAACATAAATGATATATTTCTATGAATTATGCAACATTTGAAAAATTTGTTGAGAATTTTCAGCTTGGCTATTGAAATGCTTAAAGAAGAAAAAGACATTAAGCATATTGAAATTTTGGACCCTTTCAAAATTAAATTTCTTTAAACTTTTTCCTTTCTAAAATTAAAACACAGGCTGCCCCAGTTGCAGACCAGCAGGGAAGACTCCTGTGGGCAGGCTTCCCTACCAATAGCCCCCATCAGACCCTGCAATCTACAAGACCCACTCTCTACCCCAAACACACCCATCCCCTTGCTCAGTGGCTTCCTGAGACACAGAATCCTCCAGCTTTTATTGGACCAAGAGGTGAGTGACTCTTCTCCCACCCAGAGAGTCCTGCTTCTAGGACCTAGGCACTGAGGCACAACTTGTGCTCCCCCACCCCCACCCATCACTTCCCCAATTGTAGGTAAGCAGGGAAGACTCCTGGCAGGAGGCTTCCCCAACAACTTTGTCTAATCGGACCCAATCCCTACCCCAAACCCATCCATCCCCCTGTGACCTCAGAGGCTCCCTGAGACACAGAATCCTCCAGGTCCAATTTGACCAAGAGTTCCAATTGGACCAAGAGTGGCCACCTGAGACACAGACACAGCAAGCACAGATTGGACCAAGAGCGGCTCCCCCAGACACAGGCACCTCTTGCACCTATTGGAGGAAGAGATGGGTTGATGCCAGTGTAAAAATACATACAACAATATAAAGAGTGTTGAGGCACCATCAGAACCCAGTAGTTCTAGAACAGCAAGACCTGAACATCACAACATAGAGGAAGCAGAAGAAAGTGACCTTAAAAATAACTTTATGAAGATAATAGAGGCCTTTAAAGAGGAAATGAAAAATTCCCTTAAAGAAACTTAGGAAAAGACAAACAAAAAATGGAAGAAATCAATAAATCCGTTAAAGAAATCCAAGAAAAAAAAAAACAAATTAAACAGGTTAAGGAAACAGTTCAAGACCTGAAAATTGAAATAGAAACAATGAAAAAGACACAAAATGAGGGAATGCTGGAAATAGAAAATCTGAGTAAATAAACAGGAACTACAGATAACCAACAGAATACAAGATATAAAAGAGAGAATTTCTAGCATGGAGGATACAATAGAGGAAATAGATTCTTCTGTCAAAGAAAACATTAAAGCCAAAAAGTCATAACACAAAATGTCCAGGAAATCTGGGACATCATGAAAAGGCCAAACCTAAGAATGATGGGGATAGAAGAAGGAGAAGAATACAAACTCAAAGTCATGGGAAATATATTCAACAAAGTCATAGAAGAAAACTTTCCCAACTTAAAGAAGGAAATACCTATGAAGATACAAGAAGCCTATAGAACATCAAATAGACTAGACCCCCCCAAAAAGTCCCCTCTCCACATAATAATTGAACCACTAAATATACAGAATAAAGAGAGACTATTAAGATCAGCAAAGGAAAAAGGCCAGTGACTTATAAAGGCAGACCCATCAGAATAACAACTTACTTCTCAATGGAGACTCTGAAAGCCAGAAGACACTAAGAGGCCATGGATGCCAGCCCAGACTACTATGCCCAGCAAAACTTTAAATCACCATAGACAGAGTGCATAAGATATTCCTAGACAAATCCAGATTTAATACCTACCAACAAATCCAGTCCTACAAAAAGTACTAGAAGGAAAACTCCAACCTACAGAAATTAGATGCACCCACGAAAACAAAGGCAATAGGTAAAACCATAACAGCAAATCCCAAAGAAGGGAAATATACACACACTACTACCAAAAGATAATAGGAATTAACAATCACTGGTCATTAATATCCCTTAATATCAATGGACTCAATTCACCTATAAAAAGACACAGACTAAGAGAATGGATATGAAAACAGGATCTATCCTTCTGCTGTGTACAAGAAACACACCTCAACTCCAAAGACAGACACTACCTCAGAGCAAAAGGCTGAGAAAAGACTGTCTAATGAAATGGATTCAAGAAGCAAGTTGATGTAGCTATCCAAATATCTAAAAAAAATAGACTTCAAACTAAAACCAATCAAAAGAGATCGGGAAGGACATTGTATATTCATCACGGGAAAAATCCACCAAGATGAAGTCTCAATTCTGAACATTTATGCCCTGAATACAAGGACACCCACATATGTAAAAGAAACATTACTAAAGCTTAAATCGCACATCAAACCACATACACTAATAGTGGGAGACTTCAACAACCCACTCTTACCAATGGACAGGTCTGCCAGACAGAAACTTAACAGAGAAATAAGGGATCTAACAGATATTATGACTCAAATGGACATAATAGATATCTACAGAACATTCCACCCTAACACAAAAGAGCATACCTTCTTCTCAGCACCCTATGGCACCACATACTCAGTCACAAAGCAAATTTCAACAGATACAAAAAAATTGGAATAACTTCCTGTGTTTTATTGGACCACCATGACTTAAAGTTAGATATCAACAGCAACAAAAATTACCAAAAGCCTACAATCTCATGGAAACTGAGTAATGCTCAACTGCATCACCAATGGTTCAAGGAAGAAATAAAGAAAGAAATTAAAGACTTCCTAGAATGTAATGAAATTAATGTACAACATACCCGAACTTATTGGACACCATGAAAGCAGTGCTAAGAGGATTATTCATAGCACTAAATTCCCACATAAAGAAATTGGAGAAATTTCACACTAGTGATTTAACAGCACACCTGAAAACTCTAGAACAAAAAGAAGCAAACCTACCCAGGAGGAACAGACCACAGGAAATAATCAAATTGAGGACTCAAATCAATAAACTAGAAACAAAGAGAACAATACAAAGAATCAATGAAACAAAGAGTTGGTTCTTTGAGAAAATCAACAAAATAGACAAACCTTTATCCAAACTAAATAAAAGGCAGAGAGAGAATATCCAAATTAACAAAATCAGAAATGAAAAGGGACACATAATAACAGACAACTTGGAAATCATCAGGTCATACTTCAAAAGCTTGTACTTCACAAAACTGGAAAATCTAAAAGAAATGGACAATTTTCTGGATAGGTACCACATACCAAAATTAAATCAAGACCAGATAAACAATCTAAATAGACCTATAATGCCTATGGAAATGGAAGCAGTCATGAAAAGTCTCCCAACCAAAAAAAAAAAAAGCCCAGGACCAGATGGTTTCAGCGCAGAATTCTACCAGAATTTCAAAGAAGAGCTAATACCAATACTCTTCAAATTGTTCCACACAATTTGAATCTCATCCCAGAGATGCAAAGATGGTTCAACATATGAAAACCTATCAATGTAATCCACCATACAAATAAACTGACAGAAAAAAAACACATGGTCATCTCATTAGATGCTGAAAAAGCCTTTGACAAAATCCAACATCTCTTCATGATAAAGGTCTTGGAGAGATCAGGAATACATGGAACATACCTAAACATAATAAAGGCAGTTTACAGCAAGCCCGATAGTCAACATCAAATTAAATGGAGAGCAACTCAAAGCAATTTTGCTAAAATCAGGAACAAGACAAGGCTGTCTGCTCTCCCCATATTGATTCAATATGGTCCTTGAAGTTCTAGCTAGAGCAACAAGACAATAAAAGAAGATGAAGGGGATACAAATTGGAAAGGAAGAAGTTAAACTTTTGTTATTTGCAGATGATATGAGAGTATACATAAGTGACCCCAAAAATTCTACCCGGGAACTCCTACAGCTGATAAACACCTTCAATAATGTGGTGGCATAGAAGATTAACTCAAAAAATCAGTAGCTCTACTATATACAAATTTTAAACAGGCCAAGAAAGAAATCAGAGAAACATCACCCTTCACAATAGCCACAAAAAATATAAAATGCCTTGGAGTAACTCTAACTAAGCAAGTGAAAGACCTGTATGACAAGAACTTTAAGTCTTTGAAGAAAGAAATTAAAGAAGATATCAGAAAATGAAAAGATCTCCCATGCTCATGGATAGGCTGGATTAACATAGGAAAAATGGCATTCTTACCAAAATCAATCTACAGATTCAATGCAATCCCCATCAAAATCCCAACACAATTCTTCACAGACCTGGAAAGAATAATACTCAACTTCATATGGAAAAATAAAAAACCCAGGATAGCCAAAACAATCCTGTACAATAAAGCAACTTCTCGAGGTGTCACGATCCCTGACCTCAAGCTCTACTATAGAGCTATAGTAATAAAAACAGCTTGGTATTGGCATAAAAACTGACATGTGGACCAAAGGAATCAAATTGAAGACCCTGACATTAATCCACACACCTATGAACAAATGATTTTTGACAAAGAAGCCAAAATTGTACAATGGAAAAAAGAAAGTACCTTCAGGAAATGGTGCTGGCATAACTAGATGTCAACATGTAAAAGATTGCAAATAGATCCATATCTATCATCATGCCCAACATTCATGTCCAAGTGGATCAAAGACCTCAACATAAATCCAGTTACACTGAACCTGATAGAAGAGAAAGTGGGAAGTAACCTTGAACACATTGGCACAGGAGACCACTTTCTACATACACCACCAGTAGCACAGACACTGAGAGCAACAATTAATAAATGGTACCTTCTGAAACTGAGAATCTTCTGTAAGGTAAAGAACATAGTAAATAAGACAAAATGACAGCCTACAGAATGGGAAAAGATCTTCACCAACCCCACATCTGACAAAAGGCTGATATCCAGAATATATAAAGAATTCAAGAAACTAGACATCAAAATACCAAACAATCCAATTAAAAAATGGATTATAGAGCTAAACAGAGAATTCTCAACAGAAGAATCTCAAATGACCAAAAGACATTTAAGGAATTGCTCAACATTCTTAGTCATCAGGGAAATGCAAATCAAAACTCTGAGATACCATCTTACACCTGTCAGAATGGCTAAGATCAAAAACACTGAAGACAGATTATGTTGGAAAGGATGTGGAGCAAGAGGAACTCCTCCACTGTTGGTGAGAGTGCAAATTTGTACAGCCACTTTGAAAATCAATGTGGCGGTATCTCAGAAAATTTGGACTCAATCTACCTTAAGACCCAGCAATACCACTTTTGGGCATATACCCACGGAATGCTCAATCATATCACAAGGACACTATGTTCATAGCAGCATTATCCATAATAGCCAGAATGTGGAAACAACCTATATGCCCCTCAACTGAAGAACAGATAAAGAAAACGTGGTACATATATACAATGGAGTACTACTCAGCAGTAAAAAATAATAACATCATAAAACTTGCAGGCAAATGGATGGAAATAGAAAATATCATCCTGAGTGAGGTAACCCAGACCCAGAAAGACAAACATGGTAGTACTCACTCATGAGTGGATACTAGATATAAAGCAAAGGATGACCAGATGACAACCCACAGCTCCAGTGAAGCTAGCTAACAAGGAGGACCCTAAGAGGGGGTGCATGGATTACCCTGGGAAGGGGAAATAGATAAGATCTCCATGAGTAAACTGGGGATGAGGGGACGCAATAGAAGGCAGGGGATGGGGGATGAGAACATAAGGGAACGGAATGTTCAATCTGGAACAGGGATGGAGTGGGAGAGCAATGAAAGTGATACCATGATAGAGGGAGACATTAAGGGGATAGGGAGAAATGTGGTGCTAGGGAATTTCCCAGGAATCCACAAGGATGACCCCAGCTTAGACTACTAGCGATAGTGGAGAGGGTGCCTGAACTGGTGACAGATCAGTGAATACCTTAAGTGTCATCATAGAGCCTTCATCCAGTAACTGATGGAAGCAGATGCAGAGATCCACAGCCAAGCACTGGGCCCCACTCCAGGAGTTGAGACAAAGAGAAAGAAGAGGGATTCTTTGAGCTAGGGGCATTAAGATCATGATGGGGAAACCTAGAGACAACTAAACCAAGCTAGTGAGAACTCATGAACTTTAGACCAACAGCTGTGGAGCCTCCATGTGACTAGACTAGGTCCTCTGCATAAACAAGACAGTTGTGTAGCTTGATCTGCTTAAGGGTCCCCCTGACAGTAGGATCAGGATCCATCCCTGGTGCATGAGCTGGTTTTTTGGAGCCCACTACCTATGGTGGGACACCTTGTACAGCCTTGATGCAGAGGGAGTGGCTTGGACCTGCCTCAACTGAATGTGCCAGGCTCTGCTGACTCCCCATGGGAGGCCTTACCTGGTAGGAGGAGGGAATAGGGAGTAGGTTGGAGAGAGAAGGCTGGGGTGGCGGGAGGAGTGAAGAGTGGGGGAATCTGTGATTGGTATGTAAAATAAATAAAACATTTCTTAATTAAAAAATAAAATAAAATTAATAAATAATTATATTATCGCCCCCAACTTTTCCTCCTTCTAATGTAGTGTTTCTCAATTCCGCTAATACTATGACACTATAATACAGTTTCTCATGTGGTGTTGATCCCCAACCATAAAATTGTTTCATTGCTACTTCACAGCTAATTTTGCTATTGCTACAAATCGTAATATAAATATCTGATCCACAGGATATTTGATATGTGCCCCAAAGGTGATCATAACCCACAGGTTGAGAACTACTGCATCCCTCACATGTGCCCCCTCTTGCTTCCTCTCAAAATTATTATTGTTACATATGTGAGTGTGTGTGTGTGTGTGTGTATGCATGGCTAAAAGTATACATAAATCCTTTCAGTCTATTTAGTATTGCTTGTTTGTACACGATGTCAGGGCCAGACATTTTACAAAGGGCCAGCCAATTACGAAGCTCATCCCTAAGGAAGACTACTTCTCCCACTCCCAGAATTCCATAATTGTGTTTGTCTAGGGTTAGGACCCCATAAAACTTCTGCCTTCTCTATTAGCATGACTACTGATGCTATAGTTCTTGAGGTCTTGTTTAGGCAGCCTTGTGGGTGAGGAAACAAGTTCACACGTGTATATGATGCACTCTGATCACACTCTCCTTCTTTATCCCACCCCCATGCTGTTCCCTATTCTCAGCACATCTCCCACTCTCATGTCTTTCTGTACACATTTGTTTTTGTTTTATGTTGTTCTATTTTTGAATTGGACATTTCGTTTTCTTATTGTTGAGTTTTAAGAATTCTTTGCATATTTTAGGACCTTTACCTGGTAGGTACTCTGCAAATATTTCCTCCCAGTTGAACTTATCTTTTCATTCCTATTACTTGTCTCCTGATCAGCAGACATCTTTAATTCACACATTTAATTTTAAATGTCTGCTATATCACGAGTATCTTTTTATAAACTGAAGTGATGGGCTGAGGTCCAGAGAGGTTAGCTGAATCTCCTAAAATAACAGAACATCAAGAACCAGAGTGCCACCTTTCCCTCCTGTTTTTATTTTCAAACACACCTCTCGAAGGTTTTTTGCTTTGCACAATCTTTATCATAATTGTTTTCTTAACAAGTGCTTTAAACCTTCTTGTGGGAATATAGATGAATAATTTTTGAGATAGTAACACTGTTACTATGGAATTCTGTCTTTGAAAAGTCAATAGAGTGTTTTTAGAGCTGCATAAGTCGGCTTAGAGAAAGAATGCAGTAGGAAGCAGAAGGGATTCCAATTCCTTCCTGCTATACCTTCACTTGCTGCTGACACCTTACATTTATTCCACTTGATGGGCTAATATCCATGCATTATTATTGAAAACAGCCTTGCTCTGTATTGACACTCTGTTTCTTTTGCATATTTTATGGGCTTGGATGAATGTTCACTGTCCTGTATCTACCCTTATAATACATAGAATAGGTTCTGTGCTGCAAACACACTGGGTCCCACCTCCTCATTCCTCCCTCAACCTCTGCCAGTCTTTGATATTTTTATTGTCTGTATAGTATTGCCTTTTCTATAATGTTATTATTATTATTATTATTATTATTATTATTATTTTGTCACTCACAGTCCAACCTACATAATTCCTCAGATGAGGCTTTTTCTCTCAGATGACCCTAGGCTATGCCAAGTTGACAATTAGGCTAACCAGGACACCTTGAAGGGAAATATTAACTTCATAATCAATAAGGTCTGTCACTCCACACTTTGGAAGGCAGATGAGTACAGTGTACTAATAAAATGGTCTGAGATTGCCAAGCTGCTGCAGAGGAGGAGAAGAGATGCTTGACACTTGAGGCCCGGGCACTGCACAGGCTGTAGCAGCGGCGTCAGAGAAAACAGTGGATATACTACGTGCTGCAAATGGGTAGTAGGGACTGCAAAAGGTAAAAGTTTCACGCTCCAGAATTCCCTGGGATTTGTGCAAAGGATGCACAGGCTGGGTCTCTACATCCACTGAGCACAATACACAACACCATGACCAAAAGCAACTTAAGAATTTGAGGTTCCAGAGGGATAGATGTCCATAACGCCAGGAAAGGCATGGCATGGGGGCAGGACGCTGAGAGATCATATCTCAACCACACACACAGGAAGCTAAGAGCAAACAGGAAATGGGTCAAGGTTATAAATTCTCAAAGCCTGATCCCAGTGACATACTTCCTCCAGCAAGCCTGCCCCTCCTATAGGTCCTATAACCTCCTCAGACAGCACCAAGAGCTGGGTACCAAGTGTTCAATGTGAGCCCATCAGGGACAGTTCTCATTCAAACCATCACAAAGGTCTTAAGAGGAACTTTAACAAACAAGAGATATAAATGACTTTAACAAGCACATGAAAAGCTGCCTGTCATCAGGGAAATTAAAATTGAACTAATAAAGAAGTACACTATGAATGCCAACACCCAAGTTTAAGAATGTGGAGCATTCACTGCCGGTGGGAATGCAGAACGGAACAGCAGATTTGGAAGATAGTTTAGTTGGCTTGTTATAAAAATAATACTTCTCTGAACATATCATCCAGCATATATACTCTCAAGTGAATTAAAAACTCATGTCCACACAAAAATTTGTATGGTGATGGTACTTATCAGCAGCATATTTCTAATAGCCATACTTTGGAAGCAACTGACCAGCCCTTTAGAAAGAGGACAGATAAATAAATTATATTGCATCCAGATAATGGACTGTACACTAAAAAGAATTGAGCTGTCAAGCAATACAGCCTGGAAGAAGCTTTGAAGGTATAATGGGAAGCAGAGCCAACACACCTGAAAACCACACTGTGTATGACAGGTAGTACTGACTGTCAGCTTGACAGAGTCTGAAGTCACTTTGGGGAGATGGGCCTAGAAGTGGCTGTAGAAAATTGTCATTAGGTTGGTTGATGTGGGAAGACCTGACCTCTGCAGATGGCATCATTTTCTGACTTGGATGATTGACTGTTCACACAGAGAAGGGGAACTGAGTAGCAGTGTTCATTTATTAATCTTGCCACCTTGCGTTTCTTGCTGTGGTAGACTATACCTTTGAACGAATCATCAGTAATATCTGCTATTCTTTAGAAAACCAGTTACTATTGTTACTATAATGTAATTATTTTAAGGAGTCAGTGCTGCAGGCCGCAGGAATATATCATAAGAACTCAGCTGGTTATGGCAAAGTCACTACCTGGAGGAATCAGGGAATTCCTCCAGAGGAAGCCAAAGCCCAAGGAGTTTTTGGTATTACTTGGTTTGTTATATATCAGCTGTGTTCTGTTATGAAAATCATGTGTGCCTTCATAGTTTTCCCAATTGACTTTTCCCTAATTAGGGCTAACAGTGTGGACTGATCACTCTCTGGACATTCCAGGTATTTGAAGAAGAGCCTCAGGAAAGGTTTTCTCTGGAATCAGATATCTCCTTTGGCCACTTTCAAGGACTAGCAGTCTCCTGATTTAAAACAGTCTCCTGATTTAAAACAGTCTCCTGATTTAAAACAGTCTCCTGATTTAAGGTAAATTCCACAAGGAGACACCACCTAGGTCAGGTGGACGTTAAGTAATAGCTTTACACAATTTAGCTCGGACCCTCCTTTCTTACAGCCTTACTAACTTTATAGACCTCTAACTTCTTACCTAACCACTTCTAGGAATATTTAGATAACCTTCTGTGCTGACAGCTATGCTCAGCCAGAACCCCAGTTCAAGCCTCCCTGTAATTATCACCATTGGCAGCATCTGGCCAGGTCCATCCCCAGATGGAGGAAAGTACCTTATCAGAGATAACTCCGTACTTTCTAAGAACAGACTTAAGCATCCAGGCTACCCATTTGAGAAGGCCTGGTGGATGTACCAATTAAGCTTTACTTCCTGCTTTCCCAAACCTTACCTCCAGTTCCAGATCTCCCTTTAACTATCATCAGAGGCATCTAGCTGTACACAGGTTGCCTAGCGACTGAGCACACTTTCCCCCACCCTGCAGAAAAACGGCAGATAGCTTGGACAGATAGGAGCCACAGGAAAAAAGAAGACAGTTTTATTTTCTCCCATTGACCTAGCAACTTACAGATTCTTAACATTTTCTACTAATCACGTTTAAGATGATAGTTGAGCACATAAGAGCCCTCTTCCTTAGATATTACCCGAATTTAGCCTTTAGTTAATTCATTTCCCCATTGGTCACTTCCCTTTGGGGTTGCAAATAATAATTAATAGTTATTGCCTCTCAATGTGATTCTTATCACCCCTCCATTTGACCCTGGAAGCCTGGCTTTATATACCAGGACTTCCAAGGTGCAGGGGAGTCGGAGAAGAGAAAAGAGAATGGAAGAACTAGATGAGTAAGAACTTGAGAGGAACAAACTGAGACGGGGAAGAACTAGATTGAAGGGCTAGAAGAGAGTACTAGAGGAACGAGATGGAAGATGAGGAAGAGTCAGATGGCAAAGCCCTAGCTGGGTAAGAACAAGGTGAAAAGGACCTAGATGAGGCAGAATTAAGATGAGAGAATTAAGACAGAACTTAAGAGGGAACAGTAGATAAACAGAGAGAAATCAGGCAAGAAAGGAGCTAGACATGAGAACAGAACTGAAGCTGTGTGGAGAGAGAACTATCACAGAATAATAAAGTGTATGAACTAAGGAGTTTTGTGTACATAGATTCATTTCTTTTCATCAAAGATTAATTATCAGCTGGTTGTAGATTCTTCCCGGACCCTGGGAGGGGACTATCGAGGGGCTGGACCCCCGTAGTCCCCGATAAGTCAGCACATACAATTATGAAGTCCTGTGAAGCAGAAATACCAGCAGTCCAAGTTCTAGTATAATTCTGAGTTTAAATGGAGGAGAAAATTGATGTTCCAATGCAATAATCAATGGACAGTGATATTCTTTCTTACTCAACATTAGTGCTAGTGTGGCCTTCAGTGAATTGAATGGGACCCACCCAAACTGGGGAGGGCAACTTCTTTATTTAACCTACTAATTCAAATGTTAATCTTATCCAGAAATACCCTTATAGACATACCCAGAACAATATTCAGCCAAGGAGCTGGGCACATTATTGTCCATTCAACCTGACATATACAAATTATATAATTTTCTCTTTTAGCATATCAGTCAGATAATTACATTGATTGATTTTCTGATATGGAGCCAGAGTTGTATCCTTGGATTAAACCAGGGTTTAATATAAGCCAAGGTTTAACATGATCATGATATAGAATTATTTTTAACATATCGATCAATACTAGATGATAATGTTTCATCAAGGATATTTTGCATCTGTGCTCATGAGGAATTGGTTTGAAGTTCCTTACTCCCATATTGTTTTAGAATTAGGATGATAGCAGCTTCATAAAATGAGGTGGAACTGTTCCTCCTTCATTGCTGTGGGAGGTTCTCAATCTTTAGTGTGAATTCTTAAGATTTACTAGAATTTCCAGTAGAGCCATCTTAGCCTGGAGAGGGTCCTTCCTTCCTTCCTTCCTTCCTTCCTTCCTTCCTTCCTTCCTTCCTTCCTTCTTTCCTTCCTTCCTTCCTTCCTTCCTTCCTTCCTTCCTTCCTTCCTTCCTTCCTTTTGAAGTCTTAATGTTACTAATTCAGTATTATTCATAGATATAGGCCTAGTCAAATAATATATTTTATATAGCTTGAGTTGGGGTAGTTTTAGAGGAATTTGTTCAGTTCATTGAAGCTGTCAAAACTTGAGTGCAATGCTATTTCCAGTATTCCCTTATTTTCCTTGAGGTTGCAGGATCTGTAGTGATGTTCTATGTCATTCTTAACATGCCCCTCCCCCTTAGCCAGTATTGTTGGGGATTTGTCAGGTTTGTTGGTCTTTTAAAAGGTTTAGATTTTTGTTTCATCATTTTTCCTATTTTTTTCCTGTTTTTAATTACATTACCTTTCCCCTATGTCCTTTCTTTTGTGACTTTAATTAGGTTCTTCCTCCTCATTGTTTTTGAGTTTATTTTGTTTTTCTCCTATGTTTATGTTCTTATTTAATTAATTAATTTTATTTTTTAGGTCAGAGGCTTTGAACTTCCCTTAGCACTGCCGTAGTCACCTATAGATTTTACATGCCATATTTACATCTGGCTCAGTGTAATTATAAACAAACAAACAAACAAACAAACAAATGTTTAGACTTCCTTTTATACCAGTGTATCATTTTGAAGGGTGTTGTTTAGTTTTTAGCTTTTTATCAGTCCTCTGCTGTCACCCATATACTTGGAGATCTGCTGGGATCTTAAATGCTGCAGATCTGCCTCAGTCTATTCTACACTTCTATTTACTATTGCTGCTTCCAACAGAAAGCCCATTTCCAGGCACATTCAATGTTTTACACCATGCTTTGAATATTCCCTTCTTGAGCCTTCCTTGGCTTCTCATTTTATTTATATTTGGAATTCTTTGACTACCAAGTTTTCATTTCATAAGCAACAGTTGCAAAGATACCTAAGGTTATCCCAAGGAAATATGTGCTAAGCTTTGCTAGTTTAGAATAACCCTATAGCTGATAAAATAAAGAGTGATGATTCTCGGGGAAAACATGGTCTGGAAAGAGCAATCAGGTCAGTGCACAGGACATTTTTCTGTCTATTGATATCAATTGTTTGCACACAGCAGGAAATGCTTGTGCCAGCAGCATGTGACATGTCACCCACCTGACAGAACATGGGACATGTCACCCTCCTGACAGAACATGGGACATGTCACCCAGCTGATAGAACATGTGACATGTCACCCAGCTGATAGACATTGTGACATGTCACCCAGCTGATAGAACATGTGACGTGTCACTCCCCTGACAGGACATGTGACATATCACCCCCCTGACAGGACATGTGGCATGTCACCCAGCTGACAGAGCATGTGACATGTCAACCCCCTGACAGGACATGTGACGTGTCACCCCCCTGACAGGTTAACTGTAATCAGTTCACACTCATGTTCTTTTGCTTTGTGAAGTTGAGAAAATTTCTCATTTTTTTTTCCTGAACAGAACCGATTACTATTCACTTGCAAAATGCCTGGAGTAAGAAAATCTCATGTCTGCAAAGTTTAAAAAATATATAATTAATAACAGTATGGCATGCAATTTCACAGAATATGATTATAGTCTTTAGTCTGAGAGAACAAATATATCTAATTGAGGCCTGCTGAATAATAAAGAATAGAAATTCATTTTTAGAAAATACATTCAAGGAAAATTATTAGGTAGTAAATCTAACGCAAACAATTATCTTTTATTATAACCCTTTGAATTTATATTGTGCTCTTTTCTAAGTTCAGTGAGTTTAATTAAATGAATTTTTTGGTTAGTAAATGAATCATAAAATAATACTTTCTATGCAGGCTGGTATGTGTGTTTATGACTTCTATTTAATTCACCAGTTAAAGTAACATCTGTTTCTTGCCTTGAGTGGCATTCTGACCTTTTATGGGATCGTTATGGGATCTCCATCCCGTTCTTTGTGTTGCTCTGACCAGCAATGTTGCAGTCACGGTGGCCCTCATGACTGTCTCCACCTTTATGCCCACATGGGCTGGTCTGTGTTAGTGCCCTAGGCAGTAGTCTTCACATGGGGATCCTTGAACTAACTCTGTCCTTGGGAATACTGAGAAATGTTTTCTAGTCTCTAAGTGGTGTGTGTATCAGTTGTTGAGCATGGGAGTCACCAGCTGACTCTCCATCCTGTCATCCCTTCATTCACTACCTCAATGTTTAGTCTATTTAGCATCACCGATCACGTTATTTGTGTATTATTTTGCATGTGTTCTTAGCTGCATAACCTGTGTGCATATTTTGTCTCTTCAACCACATTTTAAATTCCTCACAGATGGAGAGAATGATTTGTTTCTTTAGTATTCGGGACCAGTGCCTTGCTCAGGCCTCTGAGGCCAGCAGGTGTTCATTAAATGTATTTCAATGGACTGGTTTTCCACATATACACTCAGTTTCAGAAGAGTGACCATGCCCGGGGAGCACTATGTGATGCAGTGCCAGGGTATCCGTGTATAGACAACCTAATGAGACATACAGCTACAACATAGCATGCATGACTTGTCTGGCACTTTATGTGAGGGAAGGGACCATTTTGATACAACCTTATTGGCATCCAATAGGGATCTGTGATTAATTAAAAGCATTAGTGAACACTAGTGTCTGAGAGTCAGAGGAAACATTATTTGGTATCTATTGTGATTATTTCCTAAATGCCGCTCAGATTTTTGTCTGTTCTAGTTCTTTCAATGTACATTTGTTTGAGGAACATAGAATGATAGATGACATTTCACGTAAGCCAATCATTTCTTAATATCCCAAGACTTTAATTTCCTTTTCTTTCTTTCTTTTTGTGGTTTCTTTATGTGGTTTATGTATGGTTTTTGTGTTTGTGCACGGGTGTAGATATGTAGATATGTGTTTGTATACATATGTAGATATGTAGATGCTTAGAAAGGCTACCTGACTTGTAGATCAACTAAAGAGCTAGCATACTGTACTAATCTATGCTAATCAATGCACAGAATTTAGTCATCTGCCTGAACACTGAAATCTAACCCGAGTCAAGGTTTCATACTCTTGCGGCAGCTATCCGCTGAGTTATCACCACATTGGTGTGTCTGGGCTGTGCTGCAAAGGCTGTTCCAACTCAAGGGTTCCTGTGGAATTTTATCTAAAGAAAGCAAGAGAAAGAAGGAAGGCACTGCACTTGTTTAGAGAAATGCTGCCTACATGAAGATGAAAACTTGAAGCCTGTTTTGGAACTTAGGCAAGGATATACTTTGGCTCCTTTATGAAAACAGGAACTGCATAATTGACAGTGTCTGTCTTTTTGTTTGTCTGCCAAAAAACTTGGAGCTAAATTTAAAGCTCAGTCATGCGGGTTCCGTAGCAACATAGCAGCGAAATGTCTGTGCTGTTTTGTCACCTGGTCCTGACATTTCACTCAATGTTTTTCAGGTGCTTCCTGCCCGAAAACTTCCACGAAAAG
This sequence comes from Peromyscus nudipes, assembly GCA_902168325.1. Lineage (NCBI taxonomy): Eukaryota > Metazoa > Chordata > Mammalia > Rodentia > Cricetidae > Peromyscus > Peromyscus nudipes. Next base: position 78,261 of record CABHPH010149607.1, read on the forward strand.
CTACGGCAAATGCATTAGGACAATAAATAAGATGGCTGGTTGCTTTGCAGTGCAGGACAGGTGATGATCTGGGACAAATCACTGAGCCTCAGTTTTTATCTGCAAAACAAGTATTGCTTTCTCCCATATCACAGGAATGTAAGGATGGATTTAGGTCAGTTCATTAATAAGGAACCATAATTTCACATTTGTAAGAAGGTCCCCCCTGTAAAGATAGAGCCATTTTTGCACTAAGAATTAAAAATCATTACTATTGGGTGTGCAAAGATGGAGTTCTCTGCCCTTCATGGGAAGGATTCTGCCCTAAGAAAAGGAGGATTGTGAGCAACGTATTTGAGAGGTTGGATATCAGTGGGGAGAACAATGTTATTTATGGCCTGCTGGTCCTTCCTGCTACACTGATGCCAGGGCCCCTTGGGAGAAAAGTACAGAAATCAGAAGAACAGTTTAACTGATCCCCTGTGAGGCACTGAGATCATCAGGCTATAACAACTACGTCACTCTGTAAACAAAACCTCCTCTTGCTGTGTGCATTTCCTCCCCTCCTCCCTGTTCTTCAGGCTGTTGCAGTCTTTGGATTGATTGGCCACCCTGTTCTTGGGCATCTTCAGAAACTTCATTAACAAAGTTTAATGATGACCTTTTAACGGCCAGGTCCAACATCTCATTGCACCAATTCCTTTGAAGGCTGGCAGGTTTCGTCACGTGTTCTGTGAAGTCTTTGGATTTGCGCTCACAGACTGGTCCTTCTCTCCCCTCTTGCTGCTCACTTTACCGTAGCCCATCCTTCGACACTGGGGAAAACCAGGGTCCCACCTTGCACCTGCTTGTTCTCTTTTTAACATTACACTTCAGGATTATGTGTATTTTCTTGACAACTTATAAATGCTAATAATAGAATAACAGTGCATGTTAATTATCTGGCTTTTAAAGTAGAATACATTCACAACTATCTGACTAAATTTACATTTTGATAGTCTTCTCAGAAGAAGTGGAGAGAGGAACTGAAGTTGGAGAACTGCATATAGGTCTAGATGTACCCACCTTTAAAGACACATAATTTTATTTGAGTAGTAGAATTGAGGGCTACCTAGCCCATCCATTCCCGGCTATGGTCCTTCTGCCACATGGACCTTGGCAACACTCAAGATTCATCTCTACCTCATAAATTTCTTTAGCTCTCTGGGGTGACAGTTCTAACTGGATCATGCATGATAGAAAAATATCCCCTGGGAATTCAAACTCAAACTTGTCACCTCTCACATGTTTCTTCCTTTCCATTCAACAGTCTGTCTGGGAGTATTCTAGTTATATTTTCCTCTCCACACCACTGTGTGGCCTAAACCTTACCTACATTTCTGTGCTTTGTTTTGTAAGTCTTTCTCTAAGTCCACAGTCCTGCGACTACCAGCATCTCCTGTGGAGGGCCTTATAGCACAGATGAGCACGCCTTATTCCCAGAGGCCAGACCTGGTGTGTCGGCCTGGGGACGAGAACATGCATTTCTAACAAGTGCCAAGGTAACCTGTTCTTCCTGCACTGCACTGTTCCACAGCCACTAACACATGTGGCTATTGAGCACTTTAAATGTGGTAATAGCAGCCAGACTTTCAGTGAGTTTTCACTGTGGCTGGTGGATATAGTATTGGACTGCATGACTCTGTCTCATTGGCAGGCTGTTCAGGACAAGAATCTATCCATATTTCTTCTCCATTTAAAATTCTCTGATTCTCCCAGACTAAAGATGGATTATAGACTGAGCCAGGTTCAGCTCTGGGGTAAGTATGCCCGAGATCAAGTACTTAACAGACAAACTGCTTTCACTTGCTTTTCAGTCTCCTCGTCTGCCACCATAAAGCATTTTTCATAGTGACCACAGAAAGTGATTGACATAACTCATATAATTATAATCATTAACCACAACAATAATTATTAATCCAAATTTCTTTGTAAGATTTTCAAGTTCCTTCTTAATAGGTGACAACCTTGATTTCTAACCAAAAATTTTATGTTTTGTTTGATACATTAACTTCCTAACTCTCTGAAATATTTGCATTTTCCACAAATACTTCAATCTCACTCACACTTTTATGCTTTTCATAATGTTGGTACCTTGATGGTTCACTCAAAGGATTGTTCTTTAAAATCTGTCGGTTTTTCCTGGTACACAAAGTAGAGCCCATCCACCGTTTCTGTCAGTCACCTTTATTGTCACATTGATCTTCTGCTAGAATGTATTCATGTAAAAGAGGACCCTCTTTCAGTTCTGTTTGTCAGGACCCAGTACTTCACAACTGCAGGTGCTAAAACACACTTGCTGAATGTTTAGAAGGTAGATTTTTATTGTTCCCTGACCAGAAGAAAAGTATTCATACCTCTACTTCAAGATTGTTCTAACTACCTATGTGACCTCACATCAGCCAGTCCACTCTTCTCCCCTCACAGAGAGCAATTAGGATCTCAAAAATTTATCTACCTTTCACAAACTTGGCATAGATTTTTTAATTTTAATTTTTTTGAGCTTATATTATTATTATATTATTTCTTCCTTCCTTTTCCTCCTTACAAACACTCCCATGTATCCCATCTGGTCTTTTTCAAATTCATGACCTCTTTTTCTTTAAATGTTTATATATATGTTAAGAATATATATATTTAGGTGTAGTTTGCATATTTAGGTATATATTTATGTATTTATATTTATTTATTTAAGAATATATACATACATATTCTTAAATACATAAATACAACCTGCTGTCGGCATTCTTTAGTTGTCTGTAGTTCTTTGTATGAGATGAGACCTCATGAAATTTCCCTTATCTACTTTAACATGTCTGTTATTTTCCTTGTTTAGGTCGGGTTTAGGTGGCCATGTTGGTAAGACTTTGTGTCTGACATTTTTAGGAAACATAATCTCATAGCGAACTTCTGTTTCCTCTGGCTTGTACAATTGTTTGCAATGATCCCCAGCCTTAGGCACAGGAGTCTGGTTGCAGATGTATTGATTGGGACCTGGCTCCACAACTCTGCATTTTGAACAGTTGTAGTTTCTGTTGTGATCTCTGTTAGTTCCAAAGAGAAGTTTCTATGGAGGGGTGTGCAGAGATGTTTTTAAGCAAATTCTCTATTTCCTCTGCTTCTGTATTTATGGACTCAACCAATTACAAACAGAAAATATTTGGGGAAAATTTGCATTTGTACTGAACCCAGACCTGTTATTGTCATAATTCCCTAACCAGTAAATAGAAAACTCTACAGCATTTTCACTGAACTAAGTATTATATCAGGATGAGTTAGTTTTGGGATGATGTGTATAGGTTCTATGCAATATGATATCATTGTAAGTATGAGCTTCAGCAGTCTTAGATTTTTTTTTTTTAAGCTTCAGGGGATTCTGGACCCAATCTCATGAATATCAAGGAGTGGGTTACATTGTTTTACCCCCATATTAATTATTGAGATTTATTTTTCAAAGTAAGGGTTTTAAAATGATCATTTTGTTTTAAACTGTATTTACAGAAATGTGAAACACTGAAAGTGAGATTTTTGAAAACAAAGCTAAAAGTCAACTAACTGGCCAGTCATAGAGTGTGTTCAGGCAACTTCAGGTATTTGGGACCCTAGAAGGAGGCACCCTCCCAAGAGAAGACAACAGAATTTAGAAAGCAAGGATTAGTCCTACTGTTGAAGAGCTTCATTGCCAGGAGCTGCAGTTTGTTCCTATTCAGCAGCAAATAGGGAGCCCCAGGAATGCTAATGTGGTTATAGTGTTTTGGATTAATCCCTATTAGAAGAGGCAGATACAGAAATTTCAACACTGTTCACAGGACACTAGAAGTCTGAATTGATGTTATGGGAAGAATTTCAAGGAAGTTAAAGAGACAGAGTTGTTGTGGCGGACAAAAATGGAGTGAGAAAAAGATGAGGAATTACTCATGCCTGCACACCGAGGAGGACAGTGCGAAGCCTGGAGAACAAGAGGCTCCAGAGGAAAAAGTCTGTGGAATCCTCAGTGAAATCAAATACGGAAAAATGGCAGAAAACCATGAGCCAAGGCCAAGTAGGGTCAGAACAGGAAGTCATTGGTGTGAAGTTCCTGTTTCGTAGGTGGGGCAGATAAGTACCTTAAACCCTTTAGTTATGATTTAATCCTCTGTGAATGAAGGAGGACTCTGAGACCGACTTTAGTAGATAATTTAGAAAGTGGTTGATGTTGCTTTTGGGGAAACACTTCATCATTATTTTGAGCATACACAGAGAGGAGTGATCTTGTCTGAAAGACAAGTCTGTTTTGGTCATCCAAAGGTTTTTTGTTTGTTTTTGTATCAGGTCTTAGATCACAGATTAAAAGGAAAATGCAACAGGGAAACAGTTCTTCAGAAGTGGGGAGAAAACTGCAGATGAAAGCAAAACACTTTAGAAAACACTGGTTTTGTTCCTCTGTGTCCAAATACCCTGAGCTATAATTTAATATCCCAAAGCCAAGAATTAGAGAGACAAAATTGGAGGTGACATCTGGGTCTGGAATGTTTACTGAGTGATGTGATGCATTTCCCTTCTGAGGGGAATTATGTGTTCTTCTCTCTGGCTGGGTACCTCAGGCTAAGATTTGGCTTATGTAACAGATGACTGGAGGACACTGTATCTCAAACATCTATGTATGTTACTTTCCACCCCATCATCCCTGACCATGGCCTTCTGAGGTGGAAACTGGAAACCTCACTTGACTTTTTAGAAACAAAAAGCTCAGAAAAAAATGTGAGAAGCATAAAAAGTTTTGTGTGGGCACATTTTGGGAAGATGAATGGGAACGGAACTAACTGCTGGTCATATGTTAACTAGATACTTAATTTTCAAGACCTCACCGTTTCCCAAGTGAGCCAACTACATTCTCTCAGCGCTGACAAGGGAGCAAGGCTCTGGATGACTGCTTTCATCCAGCACATGGCACTGCCAGTCTTTTATAGTGAAGCCATTCTGCTCGGTATTTGACTGTAATTTATATTTTCCCAATGACTAAGATGTTGAGTGTTGTTTCATGAAATGACTACCTAGCCACTAGATGTCTCTTTCCCGTGAAGTCCAGTCATCTGCTCACCTTTTACTGAGTTGCTCACCATGTTACTGAGCTGTAAGAGTTATTTAGCTCTTACTACAAGTTTTATTTTACAATGCTGTTTTAAAGTATTCTATTCCTGCCTACAGCTTCTGATTTCATTTTCATAAGCTGTCTTCTGGAAATAAGAAATTTATCATTTTTGTGAAATTTAATTTTCAGTTATACTTTGTAGATCAGGTTTCTGGTGTCACGTTCAATAAAATTTTGCCTAAATAACAAAGTTTTTTTCTCTGTTCTCTAAAGTTTTCTAGTTTCAGATCTCATATTCAGGTTTATGTTCCATTTTGAAGTTATTTTCATGTCTGACATGAGCCAAGGGTCTACGTTTGTTGCTTTTCCTGATAGCCCTTCCATTCTCTCAGCATCTGTTGAAATGACTTTTCCTTCCCTGGATTTGCCTTGGCCCTTCACAAAAAATAAATTGATCATAAAGGTGCGAGTCTATTTCTGGACTCTGAAGCTGTACTCACTTGTGCTTGTTACAGTATAATTATATTCTCCTGGTTTCTGTAGCTTTATGGTTAGTTTTGAAATTAGTCAATGTACAGTCACCAAATTTGTGTTTGTTATTTAGTTTTTGGCTCTTCTAAACCTTATGCTTTCTCTATAAACTTTTAGGGTCATTTTGTCAACATTTCTGACAAAAGATCAGTAGTCACATGACAACAGAGTTTTACAGTTCATGAACATGGTGTATTCTGCTTTGTGTGTGTGCACATTTGCATGCCATGCATATTGAGTGATTTTGACAGCAGCTGTCTTCCTCAGGTATGCAGCATTTTATTTACATAGGCAGGTTCTCTCTCTGAACCCAGAGCTTACAATTTGCTTAGTGTAGCCAGCTGTCTTGACTGGGAATCCTCTGTCTCTGTCTTAAGAAATAGGAAATGGATGGGCTGTTCCTGCCTGACTTCTGTGTGAGTGCTAGGGGTCTAAATGCCAGTCCTCACCCTTGAGTGGCAAGTGCTTTATCCACTGAGCATCTCCCTAGCCCAGTGAGAATCTTAAAATAAAAAAATTCCCATATCCTTCATACATGTATATAAATGCATTTTTCTCACAGTCATCCATCATCCTCACTTATCTCCTCCCAATGACCACTTTCTTCCCAAGAAATTCCTCTCTTGCTTCCGTGTTTTTGTTTTTTGTTTTCTTTCTCTCTCTCTCTTTTTTTTTTTGGTGACTTGCTAAGTAGGTTGCAAGAACATATGTGTGTGTGTGTGTGTGTGTGTGTGTGTGTGTGTGTGTGTGTGTGTGTGTTGAGAGGTTGTAGAGTGTCTAACACTTATAGCTAGTTTCCTTTCAGCTTTGGGAGGATTCTGAGTATTATTTATTCACAGACATGCTCTTCTCCACATGCTCTTTTTACTTTCTTTTGCAAATTCCATTTCATGTATGTTGGTATGGTTAATATTTCCTCATGTTTTTGAGGTTGTTTTCATTTACTAGATTGCTGTGTATATATTTTCAACAGAAACAATATCTATTGATCTGTCTTTCCATTCACTGCTTTGGACTTTTTATCAAATCTGTTATGGAACATAAGCAAAGTGATCACATTGTTTATTTACTTTTCATCTCAATAATTACTATTTGATTCTTTTTAATTTTTAAATATTTGGTTCAATCTCATTATAGAAAGTTTCTATTGGTTGGGTCACAGCAATCATACTTTTCTTCAATTCTTTGCTAAATTTATCTTTTAGGTCTACTCAGGGTCATTGCTATAGCTATATATATATTTTTTTCTTTTTTTCCTAGGTATTTTGCTGTGAGATGGTTCTGTATGCTGTGAGTATGTGTTGCTCTCATTGGTTGATAAAGAAGCTGTTTGGTCAATGGCAAGGCAATATAAGGTTAGGCAGTACAATCAAACTGAGGATGGAGATGGAAGGGCAGAGTCGGGACAGATGAAATCCAGCCACCCAAGGAACAAGATGCTAAAGGACTGGTAAGCCATGGGGCACGTGGTGATGCATAGATTAATAGAAATGAGCTACTTTAAATGTAAGAGCTGGTTAGTAATAAGCATGAGCCTTTGGCCAAGCATTTATAGTTAATATAATCCTCTGAGTGATTATTTGGAAGCAGCTGTGGGACAGGGAGGGTCAGAGAAAAGCCTCTGTTTACAGTATTTGTTACATGTTCCTGATTCTTTGCATGTTTAAGTAATTCTTCTGCTTGAAAATGGAAACTTTGGAAAATACATTGTGGCAGTTCTAAATTCTGGTTTATTTGATCTGATGATTTTGCTATCATTATTTAAGTAACTCCCATATATTTAAAGTGTTCAGTATTTTTCCCCTATGTCTTACAGCTACTGGGGTTGCCTGGATAGCTTAGTGGTACATTTGAGATTTTCTCAAACAGCTCCAGCCCACAGGTTTCTTCCCACAGCTGGCTGGTGTTGACAGTTTTGAGTTCTACCACTCTCAGGTCTGCCTTGACATTAACCTGTCAGGCTCCCAGACATCCCTTTGGTAGGTCAGAAGCATGTGGAAAGCTTATGCAGCCATTCCATGGATCCCTCTCTTCTAGTACAGTCCTATGTGATAGTTTGAATGGGAAACACCCCTATAGGCTCATATATTTAAACATCTAGTCCAGGTTGGTGGTACTGCTTGGGGAACTCCTGGAACCTTTAGGAGGTGCAGCCATGCTGGAAGAAGTATGTCACTGGAGAAAATTTGAGGGCTTTCTCTAAGCAAGCACCCTGTTCTCTCTCTGCTTTCTTCATGTGGATGAAAATGTGACAAGCAAGCTTCCTGCTCCTTCCTCTGTAACATATCTTTCCTACCATGAAGAACGGACACTATCCTCCGGAACTGTAAGTCCAAATAAACCCTTTCCTCTATATGTTTCCTTTGGTCAGGGTGTTTTATTACAGCAACAAGAAAGTATCTAATGCACTGTTTAATTCATCATTGTTCCATTGCCTGTCATAACTGCACCTGCAGCCTTGGACTGTATGGTTGCTGAGTCTCTGGACAAACTGCATGTCTTGTTTTGCTTTTTAATGAGTTTTCTACTGACAGTCGATAAAGCAATGGCATTTTTAAAACACATTTCCTAATTGAGACAGTCAAGGCCACTTGACTCCATGTCCAATTTTAGGTGGGAAAAACAACTGTTCTTACTGACTGAGTTGGGAGGAGAGATGTTTGGGCTCTGTACAGAAAACCACAGGCTTCCACTGTCTTCACCTGAAGCTCTACCAAAGTATTTTTTCATAATGTTATATCAATTTGTTAGTTATGTTGGTCAGTTTTTGACTAATTTTTTACTTTAAAAAGATGATAATTTACTACCTTTTAACATCAGCTGGGCTGGAAGCTATATCATTTATAGAATAAAGGACTATCATATTGATTTCAGAAGTACTGGAAGAACCAAAGGGAAAGTACTGTTTCCAGTCGATATGGTGCTGGCCACAGAACCACCAGTGCTGATGTGGCCTTTACTGCTACCTGTACTGTACTGGCTGCTTCACTGTGGCTCCCTATAATGCCACAAAACATGAGACATATGTTCTGTCTCTAGCTTCCACCTGTGCCAAGAAAGAAAATGCTAGCCCACAGGCTGATCACGCTGTTGTCGACCATGTGGGAAATTCCTATCTGTGGCTGAGATGGATTGTGGGTAAGAAACAAAAAAATTTAGGAACTATATGATTTTATAAAACCAGCAGGGCTAAATAAGGGAAAATTTAATAAGACACAGTAGTTAATAAACTCTGTCTAGAGCCTATTCCTCAAACCATGAGCTTTCTATTGAATAAAAACATCTCACTCAAGAGTTAGACATTTTGTAGATAGGCAGATTTCTGTCCAATAGATCCAAACCTGGTAGCATGGGTTTCTGTCGTTTCTTGTGGATGGCTAAGACCCCTTTAGTCATGACTGCTGAAAGAAATGTTTTGATTTTTCAAAATAAGTTTTGTTTCATACAAACTATTCATGTTAGTGACCAGCCATTGTGCATCCTGTATCTTGTTCCCTGGCTGGATGTCCAGCTATAGAGGAAGATGGTCATTTTACTGAGTCACTTCTTCCCACAGCTGTTACTACTTTATATAAATAGAATGAAGTCTAATAAATTTCTGGTAACACCAGGGTTGTGAATAAAAATGTAGAAAACACAAAAGAGCAAATCAATTCTTGGTATCCTAAAATAACCAAAGATGGAAAGGAACTACAAAATTGTAGAAACTTGGCTGTTCTTTTTAGCAAACTTGACAGGCATCTTGCCTGCAGGAACTTTGCCACTGGGGTTTTCTCAGTCTTGAGAGCAAGGGAGGCAGCCACATGTCTTTCACTCCCTGGCTGATAGCCTGCATCTCACGTAGAGTGTCTGACAGGGAGTCTCCATTTAATGAGAGGTTAATGTTACCTCTTTTGAAATGGATACTTTAAGAAACCAAGTGCCTAAGTCAAGCTAAAGAAGTCTCAAATTCCCTGGTCTCAGGCTCCTACTTCTCCAGCTCCAAAGAAAGTGCAGGTGGGAATGTGCAGAGCTTGTTAGCTGTCCTTATAATCTTACAGCACTCCAAAAGTAAAGGCCTCAGGAAAAAAGTCTTGCCTGAATAATATTGCAAGCTGAAACATGATTGGTGGTAACCAGTAGCCTTTTTCTGTGGAGGGCCACCTATGGGCTATCTGCTAGACAGTCTGGGCAAGGAACCTTTCCCAGTACTCATTTTTAAGGAAAGAATTGTGGCTATGGACCACTCTGACACTGACATGGTAAAAAGAGTGTCAAAGCATTACCAACCTTGCAAGTAGAACTGTTAGCCCTGCACCTGTTACCACAGTCTTCCCCGCCCTCCACCCCGCCCTTGCTTGTCAATTGTCTCATTCAGACTGTTCTAACTCTAACTGGGTGAAGAGCCCATCTATCCTTTGTGACTTCAACCTGGGGATGAGCCAGGAACTTAATCCTTAGCCTCTTCCACTCTTGGGCATGAGATGGTTTTCTTGACCTTTTAAGTGTCAGTTTTTCCTGGGTGGATCACTATGTGGCCGGCTCTGAATGCTGGGCGCATCAGGATAAGTCCCTCAAATCGATCTCTTTATTTTCATAGTTAGGCCTTTCTATTCCCCTCCTATCATTGGTCTTAGCTGTTTTCAGACACATAGGCTATTCTATCAATTTAAAAAAGAGATAGAAGTAAGACTCTTTTCACTCTAATGCTAACGGGACTTTTTCCTGTCTAAATTTTCACAGACAAAGTGATGTTTTAAAAAACAATTAACGTGCCAGGGGTGGTGGCACACACCTTTAATCCCAGCACTTGGGAGGCAGAAGCATGTGGATCTCTGTGAGTTCGAGGCCAGCCTGGTGTACAGAGCAAGTTCCAGGACAGCCAGAGCTGTTATACAGAGAAACCCTGTCTTGGAAAAAAAAAAAAAAACCTCGTAAATAAATATCAACAAATGCTATCATTTAACTTTTTTAAACATAATTTTTAAAATTGATTCTTTGGGAATTTCATATCATGCACCCCAATCCCACCCATTTCCCAGTCCCTTGGTATCTGTCCTTCACCATGTAGAGTCACCCACAAGGAAAACTTAAAAAGAAATAATAAAAATAAAAAATAAAAATACAAATAAGAATATTAATTAAAACAAAAAACAAAAAAGGAAACAAGCAAACAAAAAATCCACTTGGATTTTCCCTCTTTTCCACCTCTCCACTGCCTTTTCATTTCTCTTGTCGGTCTTGGGAACTGCTGTGAATCATACAGTAGATCCTTTTGTCTAACAGCTTTACTTGCAAATGCTTATTGTGTAACATATTGTTTGTTGATCAGGTTCAAGGCCTCTGGCTTCTGGTCTACCATCAATCCTGGACCCTCACTGAATCTCCTCTTGGATATCCTGCTGTTATCCCAGTCATGGAGATCCTGCAGCTCTGGTTCCACAGGACCAGTCCCTCACGTGCTCCTGCAGGTCATAGATGGGGTAGATGTTGGGGAGTGTCAACTCAAAGCTCTGGCTATGTGCCTGGGTGGTAGCTGAGTCTGTCAGTCCGGGCTGATAGGACCGGACTTTCAGGTGAAGGGTGGAGACGGCTCTCCCAAGTGCAGGTGCCAGCTCTCCTGTGCCAGGATCATTGGTCCTTTATCCCAGGGCCTTCAAGAGGTAGGGTCAGCTCTCCAATGGGGAGGGGTGGGGCTTTCCCTTGGGCCAGCGAGGGGTGTGGCCTGCTCAGTACTGTCCCTCAAACTTCCACATATGGTTCAACACATGGTTCAACACATGGTTCAAATGGGCCCCTGCAGTAACATGGGCAATGGACATTAACACAGACCCCATCTGCAGCAAGAATATGAACTCAGACATGGCCATCAGCAGCAATTTGGGCCCTGATGTCACCATGGCCTCAGGTGGCAGCACAGGCCTCCAAGATCAGCATGTGCCCAGCAGCAGCATGGTCTCTGGACTCCAACATGGCTCCCAGTGGCAACCCAGACCTCAGGCAGTTACACAGTCTTCAATGGTAACAGGAGCCATGAACATTGATTCAGACCTTGGTTGCAGTAGGGCCATGGATCCAGATGTGGCCCTTGGCAGCAGCTCAGGTTTGGACAATTGCATGGCCCTGGGTGGCAGTGCAGGCCATTCAGAGCAGCATGGGCCTGGCAGTAGCCTATCCCTTGGCCCCATGATGGCCACAAGTGGAGGCCCAGAACCCAGGCATCCTTGTGGTGTTTGGTGGTAACCTGGGCCATGGACATCAACACAGACTCTGACTGTGTGTAGGACTACGGACCCAGACATGGTCCTCCTCAGTAGCCTGTTGGACCTGGATGTGTCCATGCCCCTGTGATTTGACTTTTTATAAAGCTTTTTTCACTGGAAACTCCCTTCCCAGTGGAGATGCTCATGGAGCAGCCATGTGGCCATGGCTTTGGGCAGTTGCAGACGTCTCAGAATAGGCATACTGATGAAAACACTAAGCATTATCCCCAAACTTTATTGGGAAAACTCATTACAACGGAACAAGCACCAATCTCCATTTAAAGTTGTTTGGCTCCAACCTCGCTTTCGAATAACCTCCCAGTGCCAAAATCGTGGAAGAGTAGCTGAGCCTCCCAAGGCAGAGCCCCACAGCCCCAGTACCACACGAGATTTAATCTCCAAGACTAGCTAACCCAAAGTTAAGCATCTCTATGTGGCTCCTGGCTCAGACCTTCAACACACCTGTTCTCTTCTCTGCTGATTCATGATGGAGGATGGCTTGATATTGGGGTAAGAAGGTGAAGTCTAGCAATATGGAAGCTGCAGTGGGACATTATTATTTTACAATTCTCTGAGCTCAGAAAGCACAAAGAAATGTGTTCTGAAGTTTGCATAGTAAGTGTGCGTTTGTGCGAGTGCGCATGTGTCTTGCTCTTACGGGTCAGAGGCCATTTGTGAGAATCAATTCTCTCTTTCTATCCATGGGTCTGGGGCTGGGACTCATCCCAGTTTTCATTAGGTGGCTGGAGCCTTCTCTGATAGACAGTGTGGGCTTTTGTACCCCCATCGCCTGTAGAACAGGGAGCCTGTTTTGCTAGCTACACAGGAACAGGAATATTCACATGAGCCACCACTTCTGGAGAAACATCCCATCATGTAGGGCTTTTCCTTCTTCTCCTAAGGTGTGTGCTGGGCTGGGGCAGATACAGATCATGTCTTCTGATCTCAGAGTGATCATCCTCAAGTCACACTTGGTCAGGGCCTTTCCATCTTTTCCCCAGACTGTACTGCTTTGAGAAGCCACTTACTTTTCTCTGGTTCTGATCTAAAAATACAACTGGGAAGGGATATGTTCAGCTAGAGGGTTGAATCTATGATTTTTAGCCTCATTCGCTGTTAATTACCCCTTCTCTGCAAGTGACTTTCTCACATTAATGTCATTTGTTTTGTTTTGTGACCCACTGAGCTTAACTCGGGCTTTCTACGTGAACACACATTTGGAACTGGTTTTTGGTCATGCCTATATGACTAAAGACAATGATTACCTGTCCCAGAATCCATCGGTAGCCAACAGTTCAACAATGAAGGATAGGGCCCTGTGAGATCATCCCTGACTCATGACTAATGACAGGCCTAGTCTTGTTCAGGCCTAGCGGAGGCAACTTCAGCTGATATGGGATCATGTTTGTGTCATGAACAGAATGTTTTGTCTTCTGACCCCCACTTCTGGCTTGGATAGTCTTCTTGTTATCTTAAACCTGGTGCTCCTCAAGCCTTAGAGGGGTGGAATAAATGTCTAGTTTAGGTCTGAGCACTCTACCATCACTTGTTTATCAGAACTTAGAGCAGCATGAGTCTCTACATTCACTATTGTTCCCTGCAAAGAGAAACTTATCTAATTATGGCTAAGAGTAACATTTGTCAGTGGGTATAAACATAAATATTTAGAAAGGAGTTTGGGACCATGACATTTACCAACATAAAAATTTTCTTAATAATAAAAAAAGAAAGTTAAAAGTGGAAAAAAAAAAAAAAGCTACTCCATAGATCTGAAGTTCTCCTTAGCCGTGGGTTTCTGACTGGGTTTATAGTACCAGGCATCAATTATTTCTTGTGGTGTATGCTTGAAGTCTCACTAGTTGGTTACCCCCATAACAGCCATGTCTCCATTGCACAAGTGGGAATACCTTGTCTTGTAGATTGGCATCGAAGTTTAGAGGATTCAAAGCTGATCAAACCTGCTGCTGCCTTTTCTCCACCAGCAGCCTGCATGGTCCTTCTAGCACTATGAAAGCCAGCCAGCAGAGAGGAAGCTTCCAGATCATTTCCAAGTTAATTTCTCCATGTCTTATTCTTCAGCAATTATGTCTTATCATTTAGTTCTGATGGGCAGCTGAGAAGAACGTAACTCTTGTGTTGTTTAGAGGGCTTCTGGGGCTTCCCTAACCAACAACTTTCAGAAAAATGGCAAGATACAAAATTACACTACCAAAAATCGGTAGCCTTTCTCTATCCCAAATGTCAAACACACTAAGAAGAAAAGGAGAGAAACAATGGCATTCACAATAGCCTCAATAAATTCACTGTAGTAAATCTAGCCAAGGACGTAAAGGACTTCTACAATGAAAACTTTAAAACTCAGGTCCTTCTTGTGTGGAAAGTGCTTCACCCACTGAATCAGCTCCCCGACAGCAATTACTTCTTTCATAGAAAACCCTGACAATTTTTTACTTATTTTAACTGCAGATAACCTACTTCATAATTGCTCAACTCTTTTCTTCTCATTTTCATTTTTTGAGACAGGGTCTTGCATAGCACAGGCTGCTGGAACTTGGTGTCTGGTTTAGTCTGACCTTGAACTCCTGACTCACTTGCCTTCTCCTTCCAAATACAGAGCTTACATGTGCACACCATCACACTGAAGCTTTATTTTTAACTCCTCTTGCCATCATCTTATTGAACAATTTATCTTTCCCCATTCCATTTGATGCTGGTTTAGCGGCCACATGCTTTATTCTTAGAGATTACCTTAGAAATCATCACCTGAATGTCTTGACCCAAAGTCTAAATCTGAATCTTAGTCTCCCTCCCACATATTCACCAGACTGGGGCTTTGTTTAAGTCTATTTATCCCATTCACATTTACTTGCTATTCTTTTTACAGGATTTAAATTCTATCTTGAATTTTAAGACCCACAAATAAGACATTTCTTTTTTACTGTTTAATACCATCACTGTTTGCTTAAGGTTACCTGCATAGTAATCTCCTCCTGCCTTCTGCCTCATTACTTCTTGCATATCATGCTTTCTTTATGGAATAGTTCTTCTATCGAAATATCAACAGTTTTATGAGCTTATTTAGTTAGTGCCTGTGTGTTCATATTAAGTCTTCGTAGTTTTGCTTTTGTATCATATGACCAAAACATATTTCACTCAACGTATACTTCTGGATTGATAAATTTCCCCTTCTCTTCCTCTTTTTTCTCCTCCTCTTCCTCTCCCTCATCTCCACACTTTGAAGATATTATTTCAAAACAATATGGCTTCCATATCTCTTACTGAGACCTAGCACTTAGTCTAAAATATATTTGTTCTCAAGAGCCTGGCTTCAGAGACAAATGGATTTGGTCGAGCAGGTTTTGAGTTTTTGGACCAGAAGCTATGTTTATGTCTATAAGCCATGTTGTCAGGAACAAAAGATCACTGGCCACTCCTTAACATTGATTTTGGCAGGTTCATTTTTTGGCATCTTCTGGATTAGATTTCCTTTTTTCCCTCTCTTTGGGATCTGCTTCCCATGTCTACAATTCACTTACCTCCTGATGTGGGAAGCCTGCTTGGGAGCACTGCTCCCTGAGCATCAAGGCTGTTTTGGTGGTCCCCTTTGGTTTGAGCTTGGACTGAGTTAACTGGTCTCCTCTGCTTCTACATCTCAGGGGACTTCACTCACTGAGCCATTTTGCATCCAGGTTCTCCCCTGTAGTCACACTGAATATCTTCTCTCTTGGTTGCACCCAGGATGCCTTCAGTATTTGCTCATTCCTTGTGTTTCTGCTCCTTCCTACTTCACTTAAAGAAGGTTGTCCAACCCCCCATTGCTACTGCTTTTCTCATTGCAAGTCACTTCACATTTCCTTTTAAAAGATTTTCTTGTTCTGATTATTTACACTCCCAAATGGTCACCATCAGGCCTGTCTGGAAACCACATACAAAACCATTTTTACCCAGTCATGCAATTTTAACAAGTGCAAACCTATTATTTATTAGTTTTCCTTGGTGTCTTTTATTATCCAGATCCTCCTTTAAAGACCACGTAGCATTGTGTCATTTTATCCTCCCAATTATCTCCCAAAGTAGGTCATAGTTAAAAATCCCACTTTTATAGATGAGGAATTGAAGCCCTGCCTGGTAGGTCAATGCTATGTTTTCTTGCTATTTAATACTGTGGGTGGAGTTACCTAGACAGTCTGGTTTCAGAGACACACACACTGTGCTCTATGAAGCATGGCGTTTGTCTGAAATAACAGTTTTAGCAGGTCACACAGGAGCATTTAGCCAGTGTTGTCCCTCCGTTGCATTCTTATGTCCATAGGATTTTGAGGGGTGATGACATTTTAACCACAGAACCCTGAAGCTGACCCTGTAAATGTTCATGAGCATCATCACACTGAGGAGCTCAAGATGCTGCCACCAGCCCTGAGAGGAGATGATAATCTTCAGACAGGCAGCTGCTTTGCCACTTAAGCCCAACTCAAGAATCATAGGTAAACTTCTAAATGCGATTTGGGTTAGAAACCTCCCACTTTAATATAGCAAATTTAATAAGCTCTTTGCTAAAATTATTTGCGGATTTGCTTTGGATAGTGCAATCTTGTTATCAACACCTTTGTGTTCAACATACTGCCTTAACAAAAACATAATTTTTTTCTCTTTTCTGTGACAAACACATATTCAATCTGTGTTGAATGCTTGAGTTGGAAAAGCAAAATCTCATAACTTTTTATATCACAGATTCCTCTTCTTTGTTTAAAAGACCAGACAGAACAGAACGAGAGGTGAAAGTAATAAAGAGGCTAGGCACAGACGCAGACTCTGAGAGCTTCCTGATGCACGCACACACAGTCTCCGGGATCAGCTACTCCTGCCCAGAGCTTCGGTCGTATTTGGATCAATGGACCTGTGAGGCTTGAAAGGTCCATAAAGAAAATCAATTCCAGCGCCTTTACTTTTCAGAAGGGAAATAGAGGTTCTGAGGAGAGGAGTGATTTGCAGAGTGGCCACCCTTGAACTCTGCCCCAGAACTCTGTGGATCCTCTTATACAGACATGAGATAAAGCCATATTTGATGACATGTACTTGGCAATAAATTGCCAGTGTCTGAGGCTCGAGGTCAAAAGACCATGGGGGAAAAAGTCCTCTTTGAGTTATAAGAAAAAGCATGGTCCAAGGAAGCAAAATTCCTTTCCAAAGTAATGGAAAAGGACTTCTGATGTCAAACCCGAACACAGCTCAGGAATTTTCCAGGATAGACATTAACTTTTGCACAACACCATTCTAATTCCGCTGTGGTAAATATAGGCTTCTGATCAGCAACTTGTCAAATGCATTTATTTTTAAATCCTTCTTTACTTAAAAACACATCTGCAGATGAATCTCAGCAGAGCTGCAGCACCGGTAGGCTGCTCTTTCCTTCAATGGTGGTGCCAATGATGGATGGGCAAGAGTTACATACATCTTGGCTGTCTAAATATTGTCACTAAAAATAGAATCACAGTAAACCGAAGCACCTAGACATTCCATGGGAGTTGAGAAACTGTTAAACTGTCTGAATATGAAAAACACTTCTGATTGAATGTCTCATACAGCTCACATAAAAATCCCATCCATTGCAGGATGTGTTCATTAATGATTACCACAGAACAAGAAAGGTTTGCAGATGTGGGGGATGGGTGCTTGACAAGGATGTAGCACTGGGGAAAACATGCTATACTGAAAATGATTTGTAGTGAGGTGTCCTGTTTGGGCCAGCCAGTTCAACATCCATCAATTTTTGCAGAGCACTGCATGTTTCAACCTCAAGCAGAATGTTGGTATCTGCCAACGGTCACTGGGAAGGCACCAGGACCATCTAACTTGTCTCTAGTATATTCCTTTGCATTTAGGGTACAGGGTGCCCATCAGAACTACCTTATAGGGAAATCCATGAGATGGGCAAAGTCTGCCTCCAACTTCCATTCTTTTCGGCCACAGTGATGAGGCAGGGACTTCATGCTGGTCTGTGCTCTGCCCTTTGGATATTTTCAGTGTTTGAGGAATGACTTCAGCCTCAAAAGTGTGTCTTCTCTGCCACATGGTTGTTTTCCATGTTCTACAGGAGATCCCTCTTCCTAAGGCATAATGGGTAATAATGAGCAGGCTTTCAAACTAATCCTATTCAGTGGGTCATCCAACTAATCTATTAGCCTTATAGACTAGGTGAATATTTGAACCTTGAGCAGCTGAAACCAAAGCTGGCATAGTTGCAGACTGGTAGATGGGAGAGAGCATATTTGGGGCAGCTAAAAATTCAGGTATCATCGTGAACATGTGAGTGGCCTTGTTTACTAATCTTGGATGTTCAAAGTGACTTTAGCATGTTTAAGTGTGTATAGTGAGCCCTAAACCAAGGCACTCCTGATTTTTTTGTGGGGTTATAATAGGCCCCCAGACTTAGCACAACTGACTCCATCATGGAAGTACCATTCATGCTGTAAAACTCAGCACAAAGACAACACCATTTGCCAAACTGAAAACAAATCCTAATCCATCAAAGTTCATAGTTCTTGGAAAGTCCCTGGCTGCACTAAGCTTGCTTTTTGGCTTCTGTAGTTTTGATTCTGGCTAACTGAGGTATGTCAACACAGGATGTGTTTTCTTGTACTTAAAAGCTCACCCTGACAAAGGCTTAGGACTTCACTGGAATGTAGTTGTCAGCCAGCTAATAATGATTTCTATTGACTTAAACCCATGTCTGAGCAGTCTTCTCTGGTGGATACCCTACAACAGGGTAAGGTGTTTTATGCAAGGATAGAGGGGCAGTCATTCTTTGTATTCTTAAGACTTACTTATTTTTATTTTATGTGTTTAAGTGTTTGCCTGCATGAAAGTCTATGTATTATGGATGTGCAGTGCCCATCGAGGCCAGAAGAAAGTGCTCGATCCCCTGGAACTCAAGTTACAGATAGTTGTAAGCCATCATGTAGGTATTAGGAAGCAAACCCAGGTCTAGAGGGATAATATTAATTAGCATGCCAGGTAAACAGGAGCTGGCACATGTGTCCACACTGGCTTTGAACACAAAGACACATGTCGTTGGGCAGATGCAGCATTCCTGTGCAAAGGCTGTTTGAATTCAATTGTTCTTTCACTGAACAAAT
This sequence comes from Peromyscus nudipes, assembly GCA_902168325.1. Taxonomy (NCBI): domain Eukaryota; kingdom Metazoa; phylum Chordata; class Mammalia; order Rodentia; family Cricetidae; genus Peromyscus; species Peromyscus nudipes. The sequence continues at coordinate 97,259 of CABHPH010149607.1, forward strand.
GTAAAAGCCCGAAAGTAAAAAGTCAGCAGAGATAATTTCTATTAACAGATTTACATACACAAGTTCAGCATATCCACAGCAGACTGTGTTTGCAAACACAGTACGAGGATCATCGAGGACAGAACCCTGGTCTGCTGCCTGTTTCTGTGCACGCTAACAAAGTGCAGCTTTTTCTCCATATCACCAACCCCATGATGTGATCTCCTTTTCAACTTCACAGGGATATAACACTTGGATTTCATCCAGTTAATGCATGTTATTATATCATTTGCATATATCTTTTTCTGAGTATTAAACATGAGTAGAAATTTAATAGCAAGGAAGAATAGTGAAAAATGAAGATTTTCAAGCTTACATAAAGTTCTTTATGAAATATTTTCAAAGCTGCATTTAAATTTTTCCTGCTAGTGAGGCTATTTAAACAGAGGAAAGGGCTCAGCCAGTTCTAAAGTCCCATCAGAGCTGATGAAGCCGGTGCTCACGTTTGAAGTACAGGGAGAGTGGCATATGGTAGCACAGGCCTGGGACTCTGGCAATGGGGAGGTCCATGTGTGAGGCTTAAGGGCTCAAGGTCATCCTCAACCCAGATCTACACAGTAATTTCAAGGCCAACCTGACCTACATGAGAGACCACATTTCAAATAAAAAGAAAGAGAGGGAGAAAGAGAGAGAAACAGAGAGACAGAGATAGACAGACTAGGGAGAAAATGTTGTAATATTGTTGAGTCACTGTTAAATTTACCTAATGAATTGACTATATTTCACATTTTTGTGTATATATGTTTCTTGTTTAGTAAATAAAGGTGTGTGTGTGTGTGTGTGTGTGTGTGTGTGTGTGTGTACCTTTGGAACTTGGTTCTCACTAACTATCTAGGCTGGCTGGCCAGCAAGCCTTAGAGCCCCTCTTGTCTCTTGTCTTCAGTGCTGGCATTACAAGTGGGCATCTCCACACCTGGCTTTCTTCAGGTATGCTGGGGATGGCACTCAGGTCTTTCTGCTGTCATGGCAAGCTTTGTGGCAATTACACTCCTCCCCAGCTGCTGGTAAATTATGTGTGGTGCTGTAGAAAGGAGAACAAGAAAGGGTAAACAGGTGACTAAGGACTGACTTCAGGTAATAGTTGTGCCATGAAAAAATATGAACCTGTTGTTTTTCTAGTTTTAGTCCTTATGTGGATTTTCTCCTTCCTTCCTTCCTTCCTTCCTTCCTTCCTTCCTTCCTTCCTTCCTTCCTTCCTTCCTTTCTTCATTCCTTCCTTCCTTTCTTCCTTCTTTTTTTTTGAGACAGGTAAGTTCATAAATTGTAAATTTGATAGTGAAAATGTAAAATCTACTTTGAAACTCCACAGTTTTGGGAATGACTTTTAATTTCTCTTTTTTGGTTCTGGTTAGTTTCACTGAAGGGCATTTTTTATTTGCAAATTATTAATAATAAAGTTTTGATAAATTAAAAAAGGGAAACAACTCTCGGCCTTAGCGCCATCTTCCCTGGGACCCCTGCGCCATGAGAGCCAAGTGGAGGAAAAAGCGAATGCGCAGGCTGAAGCGCAAGAGGAGAAAGATGAGGCAGAGGTCCAAGTAGACCGGGCTTGTGCACCCGCGAGGCCGGAGGAGCCCGAAGCAAGGACGCGGGAGGCCGGGGCTCTGGTGCACGTGTGCTACCATCGCGGGAGTCTGATGGACCCGGGGCGCCCCGCCGGCTCGCAGGGACCGCCCGAGGGACCTCCGCTACCGCCGGACCCGCGGCACTCCGGACTCTGTTCCCACTTGTGGCCGGGTGTAACTCGTGTACAATAAACCATCTTTCTCGCTGTCTCAAAAAAAAAAAAAAAAAAAAAAAAAAAAAGGGAAACAAAAGGTGGTGCATGCTATGTTGAAGATGGTTTGTTCTGGCAATTGCCAGTCATTTGAAGAATCTGATTTCTGTGCTCAGTCCCTCTTTCCCATTCTTCCTTCATCAAACACTGAGCACCTATTTGCTCTGTGTCTCCAATTCTCTTGACTAAACTTGCTTTTAAAGGTTTCATCTATTTAAGGAGTGAACCCTACCACATCCCACAGATGACAGTGCCATTTCCTCTGGGGTAAATTAGACTCTGGAAACTCATTTACAAATGTCAGTGGAATCATAAGAGAGCAATTCACTTAAACCAGGATCCAGTGCCCTTGGAAATGAGGGCACAAAAAAGTAAGTAAAGCCAACATAAGTTGTTTGCTATTTTTGTCTGTTACTGTCACAGTTATGCTAAAGGAGGCTGGACTCTTGTGGCTTCTATGTGGATTGGTTTTTACTCTATGCCAGTGACTCTTTGATGCTGCAAGCCTAAGACAAAGCTCATGTGTTAACTTGTTTAGGAAACTATAGGCCAGCTGGACTTAGACATTTGCTTCCTCTCTGTGATATATTTCTGTCTTATTATTGAATGGTAATAAAGAATTCTTAGGCTGCAGAAGAAAACACTGCTTGAGAAAAGAGTACAATTCATATAAAAATAAATTTGAGCTTACAACTTAAAGTATTTAAAATAGAGCAGATTTAAAGTACTTAAAATAAGCTCACCAGAAACAATCTCCTGAAAGAGCTAGGTCTGCCCTTGTGGCAGAACAGGCCCAGGGAGAGAAGCTGTGGATGAAGGCTCAGAGAGGCATGAGATGCCCTAGAAAGTCCCATGCTGGATTGAGCACCCACAGCCATCCCCCTTTTTTTGCTTTACCAAGGACAGAAAACCTAAGTGAGACTAAGCTTTGGTTTTAGAGGGTGAAATATGACCATATCTTGGTAAAGGTAGTGAAAACAAGAAAGCTTTCTAAAATGAAAGAAACAGTAAGAATACAGTTAACAAAATGTCTCTGTTGAATAGGATTTTTTTTAGAACTTTAGATTTCTTCTGAAAAATGTTTTCATATTCACAATGGAAAACTCATCCATTGCTGGTGGGAGTACAAACTTGTAAAGCCACTATGGAAATCAATATAGCAGTTGCTCTGAAAGTTGAGAATCGATCTGCCTCAATCTAGCTATAACACTCTTGGGCATGTACCCAAAGGGCATTCCATCCTACCATAAGGACACTTGCCCAACTATGTTCATTGCTACTCTACTCATAATAGCTAGAAACATCTTAGATATCCCTCAACTGAAGAATGTATAAAGAAAATTTAATATTTACACAATGGAATATTACCCAGTTGTTTAACAAATGACATCATGAAATTTGCAGGCAAATGGATGGAACTAGAAAAAATCATCCTGAGTGAGGTAACCCAGGCCCACAAAGATAAATATGATATGTATTCACTTGCATTGGAATTTACCCATTAAATAAATTATAACCAAGCTACAGCCCATAGACCCAGAGTAGATAGGCACAGAATAAGGGAATAGGGGGACATGGATCTCCCTGGGAAGAGGAAATAGAATCTATTTCTATGGGTGAACTGGGGGGGG
>CABHPH010149608.1:1754-29896 GCA_902168325.1 Peromyscus nudipes
GGGCTTGTGGCCGCTGCCACATTTCCTTCCATCTGCCATGCTGTGGCCCAGGTTGAACCTGAATAAAAGGACCCTTATGTGCTTGCATCGGAAACTGGCTCCTTGGTGGTCTCTGGGGGTTTCGAGAAACGGGTACAACATACCCATAACCAGGACCATGAAATCACACATCTCCAACTCATCTTTGGTTCTGTTGGTCTCTGTTTGGGAGCCAATTATGTGTGACACTGTTGTTCCTGGGGAACCATAAACAAACATCTGTTCACCCCAGATACAGAACTGATGACAGACCCAAGTATGGATACCACTAAAGTCCAACTTGGTGAATCAATGAGTTTTATTGGGATTACTTATGGGACTATGAATGAGTGGTTATTTACATGAGCAGAAATGACTCAAAGACAGTTGCATCACTAAAGCCCACCCACAGATGGGTGACAGCTCATAAAGGCTGGAAGCCCGGAACACAATGTACAGCCTGCACACAGCTCCACAGGTTGGAGTGTATCCTTGTAGGTAGTTCAGTTGGTCTGAGACCCTTCCAGGCAGCTCAGGTGGTCTTCATTTCTTCCAGGCTACTCAGCTGGTCTCTTAACTCAGCTTGGTGAGGGAGGGACCTAGTGAATCTGGTCAATTTTAGGGACTTTCTGAAGCTGTTTTAAGTTGTTTGTTTCCGGAGCTTAAGGAGCTTTCCTGCAAGATGGAATGTTTCATCTTCCCTTAGACATCCTGCTGTTTGACCTCCCTGGTAAATATCCTGTGTCTTGATGAGCAGCCTCCTTAGATGGAAGGTTTTTGCCAGAAGAACCAGCTCAGCAGGGGACTGGGGACGCTTGGTCTGCTTTAACCCAAGAGGAATCAAAAGATAAAAAGCAGCTTGGGAAGTCCTAACTGGGCACGGATGGAGGGATGGGGTCAGTCCATGAAGCGGAGAGATGGTTGGCAACTGGAACGAAGGGATTGCCTTCCTCTTGCTGAGATCCCTTCAGCTCCTCTGGTCTGACAAGAAAGGGGCAGCCTGCACCACCTAAGCATAGGTCTGGGGCTTCCAGACGCTGCAGTCAGGGAGCTGGAGATGCTCACAAAGCCTTGTCCTCTGTGGCTCTGACCCTGTTGCCACCTAGTTTTTCTGTCCGTGTCAGTGGAAATTCACACTTCATCCTGTCAGCTGCTTCTTGAATAAGAATGGCCCCCACAGACTCCTATTTGAATGCTTAGTGAGTGGCAGTAGGAGGTGTGGCCTTGGTTGAGTAGGTGTGTCCTTGTTGGAAGTGTGTCATTGAGGGTGGGCTTTGGGGTTTCAAATACCCTAGCCAGGCCCAGTGGTTCTCTGTCTTCCTGCTGCCTGCCAATCCAGATGTAGAACTCTTAGTTACTCTCCAACTCCACATCTGCCTGCATGCCACCATGCTTCCTGCCTTGACAACAATGGACTAAAGCTCTGAATTGTAAGCCAGCCCAAATTAAATGTTTTCCTTTAAATGTGGCTGTGGTCCTGGTGTGTCTCTTCACAGAAATAAAACCTTAATTAAGACGGCACTCTTGGAACTGCATAGATTGGCCTGCTCTTAACATGTGCACTCTTGGGGCCCAGGAGAGGAACACCTGACCTCCTTCTTGCTCTCCTTGGTCTTGCAGGTTGCATCATGGAGAGAACAGTGGCAGCCCAGGCCTGGTAGTATTTTGACAAAAGTGATTTAGGAGTCTATAGTGTGGCCTATGTCACCTCCCAGGATCTCTGTGCCATCCCCCAAGGGGGTGTTCTTTCTGTCTTCTCTTAAGCAGAAGAGCACTGATCCTTCTGTATTTTCATACTTCCCTGGGCACTGATGCTTTGTGCATCATTAAACACCTTGGTGACACCATCAGAGACCACCACACTTGTTTCTGGTGTGAACTGAGAGGGAGATAAGGAGGGTCACAGAACTGAGCCTCTGTACTGCTGGGATCGGACTGAACCTCTTAGAATGACTTTTAAGGTATATTGCATTGTATGACGTTCTATATCATATACATGATAGCTTATACATCTCTCTTAAATATATGTACCTTCCTTAGCAAGCCCAATCAATTTTCCTATGTCAGTAAACAAGTTTTTTCCCCCCAGCTAAGTATTAATTTGTATTCAGGGATTAAATTGTAATATATATACACACAATTACAAATATGTCTATATCTCCTCACCTATGACTTAAAACAATTCCCAGCCTTTGAAATGAAATTTAAACTGTTTTTTCTTATTAAAATGAGAACATATTTTCCTGAAAACTTCTTTCCTTAATATTTTTCAAGTTCCTTCACTTAAGTCTAGCATATTCTTTTCAACAGCTACATAGAATTATAGCTTAGTGGTAGGACGCTTGCCTAGTATTCATGAGACCCTGGGTTCAATTCCCACTACTAGGGCATGAAAGGGAGGAAGTAAATCCAAGTGACATGTGCCTGTAATCCCAGCACTTGAGGCTGAAGCAGCATGTGGTAGTTTGAATGTAACTGGCCCCTATGAGCTCACAGGGAGTGGCACTATTAGGAAGTGTGGCTTTGTTGGAGTGGGTATGGTCTTGTTGGAGGAAGTGCATCACTGTGAGGGTGGGATTTGAGGTTTTCTATGTTCAGGATGCTACCCAGTGTCTCACTTGACTTCCTGTTGCCTGCAAGATGTAGGACTCTCAGCTACTCCTCCAGCACTGTATATGCCTGCACGCTGACATGCTACTCGCCATGATGATAATGGACTAAACCTCTGAAACTGTAAGCCACCACCACAATTAAATGTTTTCCTTTATAAGAGTTGCCATGAGCCGGGCGGTGGTGGCGCACGCCTTTAATCCCAGCACTCGGGAGGCAGAGCCAGGCGGATCTCTGTGAGTTCAAGGCCAGCCTGGTCTACAGAGTGAGATCCAGGAGAGGCACCAAAACTACACAGAGAAACCCTGTCTCGAAAAACCAAAAAAAAAAAAAAAAAAAAGGAGTTGCCATGGCAATGGTGTCCCTTCACAGTAACAGAAACCCTAAGACACAGTAAGATTAGGATCAGGAGTCAGGAAGCCAGCAAATGGCAACAGAATGAATTTGAGGTTAGTGTAGCTTACATGAGATACTGTCTCAAATAAATGAATGAACAAACAAACAAATAAAAGGAGGTAGGAAGAACTACATCTTGATGAATGAAACGTTGCTTGTAGTTTCTTTTCCTCCACTTGGAGCTGGAACTAAAGAAAAGAAATGGTGGCTAGGCCCGGTGGTACCTGCCTGCAGTCCAGCACTCAGGAGATGGAGGCCGGAGGATGAGGAGTTCAAAATCAGCCTTGGTTACACAGCAAGTTTGGGGCCTGCCTAGGCTACATGAAATCCAGTCTTAAAAACCAACCAAGCAAAGCGAAGCACCTAAAAGTATTTCACGAGGAAAACAATGGGAAGAAAAGCAGTCACTTATTTCTGGTGTCCTGCCCCAGGTACAGTATGTTGGTAAACTGACGTGTGCTGTTGGAGTTCCATGAGAAGCTGGCTCTGGAAGCAGCCCTCCATTTCAGACCTAAGCATGTTGGTCTTAAAGTGCCCTTCAGGGCTCCTCCTGGGGATAGGGTCCCCTCACTCTGGAACAGGGAGGACGGAACAGGCTGAGAGTAAAAACATTGCACCCTGAGAACAGTCGAAAGCTAGCTATCTCCTACAGCCACGGTATAAAACTGCCACAGTGGAAAAGACAAGCTGGGAGCTCAGCCATGCAGGGAAAGCTCATCTGGGGACTCTAGCTCATTGCCTCAGCTTCCCCAGTTGGTTTCTGCTTGTAAATTCCAGCTTTGGTGACGTAATCTTTCTGCAGTGGTTTCTTTCATTTGGAAGCCTCACCCTAGGGGACGCTGCTCTGCCTGGAACCTCAACTGACTGCCTTAAGGGCTTTCCTAGTCTACCTCCAGGGAATGCTGGTAAGCCTCAATTTGAGGATGATTTGCTCTATCATCTCTCCCACCTGTCTACCTACCTGTCTATCACTTGCTGCTTATTCTTTTAGTTTAGCTTGTTATATACTTAATAAGCTCACAAATTTACCCCCAAAGTGTGGCTATTATAAATCACTCTCTGGCCAGGCAGTGCTGGTGCACGCCTTTAATCCCAGCACTCAGGAGGCAGAGGCAGGCAAATCTCTGTGAGTTTGAGGCCAACCTGCTCAACTCAAGAGTAAGTTCCAGGACAGCTAGGGTTACAAAGAAGAAACTTTGTCTTGAAAAACAAAAACAGAACAAAAAAATCACTCTCTGGATCAAACAGAACAGCCTCAATTTTTCAAAATTTAAAAAGAAATTGTGAACTAGTAAAAATATGACTTTTTTGTAATTAGTATATAATTAAATTTTCATGTAATAAAATTTTATCACCTGCCAAATGAAAGTCAGAAGACATAAAAACCAAACAGACAACTCACACACTCATACACATAGTTATACATATTTACATACTCATATACACTCACACACTCAAACACATACACACTCACATACTCATACACACACTCACACACTCATACCCACACACTCACACACACTCATTCAAATAGTCATATACATACACACTCACACACTCTTTCAAATAGTCATATACATACACTCACTCATGCACATACAACTTATACTCACACACTCATACACACACAGTTGTGCATACATACTCATATAAACACATACAGTCACACATACACTCACTCATGTGCACACATACACACACACACTCATGCACACACTCATACACCCACACACTCACTCATGCACACACACATTCACACAGATACATTTTATCACTGAAAAGAGTTTGCGGGCTGGTGATGGGCTCAGAGGCAGAATGCTTGCCCAGCATGTGTGAGGCCCTGGTTTCAATCTCCCCATCACAAAACCAAAAAAACGAAATAAACCAAACCAAGTCCCAAAGGCCAACACCTGGTTCCCCTTTCTCCAGGGGAAAGTGATAGAAAAAGGCAAATCACCAATACAAACGTCCCACAAACCGGCAGATTGCTTATAGGAGAGAAAAAGATCCTAAGAAAACAAACCTATTTTTTATATAAATTTAGTGAAATTAATCACAAATTTAGAATAATAATGGTCTTCCTTTCTATTTTTTTTTGGTGTACTAGGGACAGGGCACCATCTCTTATTTGTTCAAACAACAAGAAAACCCCTGAAAGCTTTGAACCAGGGACACTCCATCACTTCTGCTGCTGACCCGAGGCCTGGCGGGTTCTTTAGAACTCATTGTGGACTCACTGGAGTCAGGGTCCTGGTGTGAGAGACAGAATCAGAAACTCTGCTTTGGAACTCCCCCAGGCACCATAATCAGGCCGTGCCTTGCTTGGTATATTCTTTGCTGCCTCCATCAGCCTTTATCTGCTGACTTTAACTTTTGTCCGGACACAGCTCTTGCCAAGAAGATAGCTTTGTTTAAATAGCTGTGTGGTTATCTTTGCTTCTTTGCCCCAGCTGTCTCACTCAAATCATGTGCACATTCGCTTGACCTTGACTTTCTATCAAAATTGTCTCCCCCAGAGTTTCCAATTTTGCTCTTTTCTGGTAGTAAAAGTTCCATTTTTATGTACATTTAAAGAATTGCTGGATGTAAAATGAATTTGATTAATCCTATTTACTTCCTTGCAGTTTTTGTCCTAGACCCTTCTAATTTCCAGTTGCAGTCTTGATAGATTTTGTCTTGCGTCTGTCTGCTGTACCACTGTCAGTGTCTTTATTAACAAAGGGTCTTACCATCTTGCCCAGGTCAGCCGTGAACTCCCAAACCTCTCACCTCTCCGCTCCCAGATTCCTGAGGTTATGGGCCGACACTACTGTGCCATCTATCCCCACCCTCCCCTGAGTTAGTTTTGATGCTTCGTATTCCCCACATCTTCTTGCCTGGCTGCTTTTATCCGTTTGTTGGAGTATACACACCTCCCGCTGTTGTTAGAGAAGATGCAGAGAGACTGTTCTAGGGTCCCTGTTTACCCTCAAATGTCTTCTTTTGCCCCCATAGTTGCTTGACGGTATGCCTGGAGATGGAATTTAAGTTCAAACTCATGTTGTCTGTACAAAAGTTCATGTGACTGGTCAAAACTAGACTTGTCTAAAGGATGAGGGAAATGCATGGATTTGCTCTCATGGGTAGAAGGGCAGGGAGGGGACAAAAGAGGTATGGGGAATTGTACAGTTTTGAAGGAGTAGAGGACTGGAGGGATAGCTAATGTTCCACAAGAAGTAGATTGTGTTGTTTTAACAGTGTTTTTGAAAAAAAAAAATGTTCCCAAATTCTCTAACACTACTCTTTAAATTAGAGCTTAATTCCTCATTCTCTTGAACATGGGGCAGACTTAATGACCTATTTTTTTAAAATAATTTATTTAGGGTTGGGGATTTAGCTCAGTGGTAGAGCGCTTGCCCTGGGTTTGATCCTCAGCTCCAGAAAAACAAAAAACAAAAAACAAAAACAACCCCCCCCTCCGCAAAAAAACCATTTATTTAACTTTATTTTATGTGCATTGGTGTGAGGGTGTCAGATTCCCTGGAACTGAGTTACAGACAGGTGTGAACTGCCATGTGGGTGCTGGGAATTGAACCCAGATCCTCTGGGAGGATAGCCAGTGCTCTTAACCACTGAGCTATCTCTCCAGCCCTTTAGTGACCTATTTCTAATGAACAGAAGAAAGCAGAAGTTATACTGTGTGACTTTGAGGACTAGGTCAACTCGACAGAAACTAGAGTCATCTGAGATGGGGGAACCTCAATTAAGAAAATGCTTCCACAAGATCCGGCTGCAGGCAAGCCTGTAAGGCATTTTCTTAATTAGTGATTGATGGGGTAGGGTCCAGTCCATTGTGGGTGGGGCCATCCCTGGGCTGGTGGTCCTGGGTTCTATAAGAAAGCAGACTAGGCAAACCATGGGAAGCAAGCCAGGAAGCAGCACCCCTCCATGGCCTCTGCATCAGCTCCTGCCTCCAGGTTCTTGCCCTGTTTGAGTTCCTGTCCAGACTTCCTTTGATGATGAACTGCGATGTGGAAGTGTAAGCTGAATAAACCCTTTCCTCTCCAAGTTGCTTTGGTCATGATTTTCATCACAGCAATAGAAACCCTAACTAAGACAAGTTGGTACCAGGAGTGGGGTACTGCTGTGATAGATCTGACCCTGTGTTTTGGGGAGGATTGTGGAAGGTCTCTGGAACTTTGGGCTAGAAAAGCCATTGAGTGTTGAGCTCTCAGTGGGCTGTTCTGTAGGAGCTTGAAGGATGCCACTGTTGAGGGCAATGTAGATGATGTAGGCCTGGCTTAGGAAGTTTCAGAAGGAAACTTAAAATAGGGACCATTTATTTTGAATTAAGAATCTGTGGTTCTGGTCAGCTGAGGCTGAAGAATCAGCTGTGATTAACAAGAGACCAGCACCACTAAAGTGAAACCTTTGCTTTGCTGGGTTACTTGATGCTGATCATAGTTATCAGTTTCTGTCTAGTGATGCTCGCCAAGTGGGGATTCCAGACTTGTGGGGCAGGTGGACAGGGGGTAGGTCAGAGTATGATATAATTAGGGTATTAAAAAGACAGAGCCAAAGACAATTTCACAAAGCTCCAGACAGACACTATGGAGCTGAGAAATTAGCAGCGATCAAGAAGACTAGTATTGTCTAGGTGAAATCTTTTGGGAAGTGTTTCCTGAGAGCACAGAGAAGTTGGATTTCAGAGGAAGCCAAGGCTGTACCTCATGCTGGCAGCTGAACTTGGTAGGGTAAGAGTTACCCAGATGGTACTGGTTTTAAAGGCATTAAGGGGTCATGGAGAGCAACTGATGCTTGGTACTGTGAGAGGCCAGGAGAGGCCTTTGGTGAAGGTGCAGCCTCAGTGGCAGTTGAAGGCCCAGAATTGAAGAGGACAGGAAGAGAAGTTGAAGCTTGGCACCATGAAGAGAGCCCAGGAGAGGCTATTGGTGAAAGTGCAGCCCAGTTGTAGCAGAAGCCCCCAGGATTTTGGAGATGCCAGTGCCATAGGACAACTACCAAGAACAGCAGCAGCAGTGGAGAGGAATCTACCCAGCTTAGAAGATGAGGTGTATGTGCTGCACAGGGCAGAGCCAGAGAAGTGACCCTTTGGAGGAGCCCAGAAGATTGTGCGTGAGCCACTAGTACTGGACATTGAGTTCTTCACACTGTTGAACTTTGGTTTTGCTTTGTTCAGATTGTGACTATATGTTGGTTCTCTCCTCTTGAAGTAAAGAAGTATTGAATTTTGATTTTTACAGGAGCCCACAGAGGAGAGACCTTGAACTTTTAAAAGAGATTTTGGATTTTTAGAGATTGGATATTTTTAAAAGACTAAATAAACTCTTTGTTTGTTTTTTGAGACAGGGTTTCTGGCTGTCCTAGAACTCACTCTGTAGACCAGGCTGGCCTGGAACTCACAGGATCTTCCTGTCTATGCCTCCTGAGTGCTGGGATTAAAGGTGTGCACCACCACAGCCAGGCTTGTAGGACATTTTCTTAATTAGTTACTGAGAGGGGAGGGTTCAGCCACTGTGGGTGGTGCCATCCTGGGCTGGGGGGCCTGCATTCTATAAGAAAGCAGACTGAAGCCGGGCGGTGGTGGTGCACGCCTTTAATCCCAGCACTCGGGAGGCAGAGGCAGGCGGATCTCTGTGAGTTCAAGGCCAGCCTGGGCTACCAAGTGAGTTCCAGGAAAGGCGCAAAGCTACACAGAGAAACCCTGTCTAAAAAAAAAAAAAAAAAAAAAAAAAAAAAAAAAAAAGAAAGAAAGCAGACTGAGCAAGCCATGGGGAGCAAGCCAGTAAGCAGCACTCTTCCATGGCCTCTACATCAGCTCCTGCCCCCAGATACCTGCCTTGCTTGAGTTCCTGTCCTAACTTTCTTTGGTGACGTAGAAGCATAAGCTGAAACCCTTTCCATACCAATTTGCTTTGGTCATGGCGTTTCATCACAGCAATACTAACCCTAAGACAAGAAGTCTGATGGTTTCTATTTTCCCTTTCTGGGGACAATTGCTTTGAGGGACAGTGCCATATAGAAGTCTGACTTTTTATTTTCAACTTAAAAACAAAATAATTGTGTATGCACAAGCATGTGTACGGGCACTGGAGTGCAGTTGCTGTGGGGGACAGAAGAGGGCATTGGATCTTCTAGAGCTGGAGTTAGAGTTGGCTATGAGCTGTACAGTGTGGGTGCTGGGAACCAAGCTCAGGTCCTCTGTAAAAGCAACACAGACTCAAACACTGAGCCATCTCTCTAGCCCCAAAGTCTGACTTTTTCAAGGCTACCGTGTTCCTAGGAAACCCAAGCCAGCCATGTGGAGAGACACCATCAGACAAGCTCAACCTGCATCTGGAACCAACAGTATCCAACTATCCAACTATTCAGAGACAAAGCAGTGAGGAAACTATCTTGGCCATTCTGGCCCAGGATTCCTATTGGCAAGATGTATGACTCCAGTGGCAGCTCTCAAATCACTCTAGTTGATGTCTCATTTGTCTAAGCACGGGGCTGAGTAATCCCCACTGTGCTCTAACCAGTGTCTGACTCACGGAACCGTAAGCATATGCTACAGTGTACGTCTTGACTGTCATCCAAAGGCTTGTGTTAAAGGCTTAGTACCTAACAAGGCAGTACTGGGGGTGGTGAAAATCCCTAAGAGATGGGGTCTGGTGAGAGATCTCAGTCAACTGGGGGACATGCCCTAGAAGTGGACAATGAGACTCTAGTCCCTCTGCTATTTCCGGTTCACTTCTGTGAGGTGAACAGTCCCCTACTGGCCGCTGCTCTCACCATGGTGCACTATGCCACCACAGACCCAAGCAACAGAACCATTCAGCTGTGGACTGAAAGCTTCAGAATGGTGAGCCAAACAGAACCTTTCCTGTGTTTAAAGGTGATTTATCTCGGGTATCTGTTACAGTAAAGCTCACACAGTACATTAAATGGTTGTTACTTTATGCTAAGTTTTTGGAGTAGCTTTTTATGGAGCAGTCAACAATTGCAACATACACACAGTTAATAAGTGTTTAACTCAAACATCTTTTAAAAATTTTTTATTTTAAATTTGTTATTTATTAGCATGTGCCTGCCTATGCACACACGCATGCATACATACTGCGGTGTTGTATATGGAGCTCAGAGGACAATTTGTAGGAATTGGTTCTCTCCTTTCACCATAGGTACTGGGGATTGAACTTGGGTGTAAAAAGCCCTTTTACCTTCTGAGCCATCTCTCCAGCCCTCAAACATCTTTTAAAAGTCTTTGCTAGACATTTTTCATTGCAAAAATAACATCTGTATATTGTGTCTCATTCAGCATTGAAGTATTGTTTGACTGTTTGGACTGCCCACCCCCTCCTGAGACAAGATTATTTCTGTGTAGCCTTGGATGTTCTGGAATTCGCTCTGTAGCCTTAAACTCAGAGATCTGCCTGCCTCCTGAGTCCTGGAATTAGAGGTGTATGTCACCACCACCCAGAATCCTTTTTCTCTGTCTTTTTTCTCTTCCCCTCCCCTCGCGACCCCCCCCCCCGCCATGTGCCTGTCTCTTTCATCCCACCTCATAGCCCACAATAGCCTTGAACTCATGACAACCCTCCTGCCTCAGCCTCAGAGTGCTAGGATCATAGGTGGGAGTCAGCATGCCCTGCTTATGCTGTAGCTCCCTTAAGTAGCATAACTGTTCATAGGCTTAGTGAAAAATTATTGAATAAATGATTCCTGCTTCCTTTCTTCCCTCTCTTCCCTGATTATCTATCTATTCATATTTCAACCCTAAAAGTGCTGGTGTGATGCTATACATCAGCAAACTCCTACTTCTCTGGAGGTCAGGGAGAACAGGGTCTCGTGGATGGAGGGCTGGGCAGGTCCCAGGCAAAAGGGCCCTGGCTTCCTCTGACCTCAAGTCCCTCGACTGATGTAAGGCTGTGGTTTTATAAAAACCAAACTCTGAGAATAACTCCAAGGTTAAGAGCTTCAGGGCACTGTGTGGGCTTTGGGAAAATAGCAGGTAAGTTACAATGTTAGGAAGAATTTGGGGAGGGAGAAATCTCTGGGTGCCAACATGTTATCTAGCCTTGGGCATGTCCTCCCTTCTCTGCTCAGAGTCCACTGAATCTCTTCAGCCAAAGCCTGAAGTGGGAAAACCTGAGATCATCGAAAGTGAGGTCTGGCAATGCCTAAAAATGTCAGGAGTGAATGCACCCCCTTCCCCAACGCTTTAATTCTTTAGAAAATGTGGGTTGACATTATGGAAAGAGCAAGTTACAAAACAGTCTGTACAGAGTGTTCCCTGTGTGTAACCTTATCCTGCCTCTCTGCATGGAACCATGTTGGGGAAGGCTGTTTGCCAATGCGTTATCTGTGGTTATCTGAGGGGGCAGGAAGAAATTATTCCCAGTAATTTTAATTTTCTTTCTGGTGTGTTTCCAAATTTTCTACAATGAACATCTATTACTTTTTATGAGCAAGAAATGAAGAAACCCTTTTTAAAAGCAGGCAGTTTGACACATGCCCCTTGTCACGCTTGGTAAGCATGTAAATTATTTCTAGATAGTTTAAAAATGAGAACTCATCCATGCAGTTCTGTAAATGAAGGCTGTGGGGTTGTAGAACAAATCATAATTTATTAGCTTAAATCAGTGCACATTATCTCATAGGCTTAGCTGCATCTTCTGACCAGAATCATACAGGGGATATCAAGGTGTTGACCAGAATCTATTCACTTCTGGAGTTCTAATAGTATTTTGGTTTCTGTGGTGTTTTGAATAAGAATGGCCCCCATAGCCTCATATATTTGAATGCTTAGTCATCAGAAGTGAGTGGCACTACTTGAGAAGGATTAGGAGGTGTGGCCTTGTTGGAGTAAGCATGTCACTGGGGGCAGGCTTTGAGGTTTCAAAAGCCTAAGCCAGATCCATTGTTTCTCTCTTCCTGTAGCCTGCAGATCAAGATGTAGAACTCTCAGCTACTACTCCAGCACTGTATCTGCCTTCGTGCTGCCATGCTCCCTGATGATAATGGAGTAAACCTCTGAAACGATAAGCAAGTCCCCACTAAATGCTTTCTTTCATAAGAGTTGCTGTGGTCATGGTGCTTTCACAGTAATATAACAGTGACTAAAACAGAAGTTGGTACCAGCAGTGGGGTATTGTTGTGACAGTAGTAACCATACTACTTGTGGCAGAATGTGGACTTTGAGACTTTGGGTTAGGAAAACAGATGAACATTTATTTGTTTTTGTTTGTTTGTTTTTCAAGACAGGGTTTCTCTGTGTAGCTTTGCACCTTTCCTGGAACTCACTTGGTAGCCCAGGCTGGCCTTGAACTCACAGAGATCCGCCTGCCTCTGCCTCCCAAGTGCTGGGATTAAAGGCGTGCGCCACCACCGCCCAGCTTGCAGTTGAACATTTTAAGTGGGGTATAATGGACCATAGTAAGAGTGTTGAAGACAGTTCTGAGAGCAATAGTATGATGGCCCAGCTCAAGATGTTAGTAAGTGTTCTAGGAACCATTCTTGTGATATTTTGGCAAAGAATGTGGGCTGCCTTTTGCCACGGTCTGAAAAAAAAATCTGCCTGAGGCTAAATTGAAGAGTTTTGGATTAATGGCATTGGCAGAGGAGATTTCAAAACTGTCTAGTATTTCCTCACTCTGCTCACTTTCCTCCTCTTTGGAATGGTAATGTATACCCTGTGCTATTATGATCAATCCATGTGAGTCTATTGGGTAACAGAATTTATTAAGATATAAATTGAGGAAATACATTCATGAGTACAGAACGGAGTAGACAGGGGAAGTCATCCTCTGATCTGACTGGGAGCAAATCCACCTCACAGGCAGGAACAGGGAGAAGGGTCATGTGACCCTTCTCCAACTCCTTATAAGAGGTCACAAAGGCAGGAGCACCGCCTCCTTTGGGCCATATAGCCCAAGGTCATGGGCAGAGCAAATACCACTACACTGTGCCATTGTATGTTTATTTTGATTTTTCAGGGGGATACAGTTAAGAGAGTGCCTTGACGCTCAGAAGAGACTTTGAACTTTGGACTTTTAAGTAGTCATAAGACTGTGAAAGCCTATGGGGACTTTTGAAATTAGACTAAATGTATTTTGCATTGTAATATGGTTTATAATATGTAATATGGTGGAATGTGGTGGTTTGAGTAAGAATGGCCCTCATATGGGGGCTGGAGAGATAGCTCAGCAGTTAAGAACACTGACTGCTCTTCCAGAGGACCTGGGTTCAATTCCCAGCACCCACATGGCAACTTACAACTGTTTTTAACTCCAGTTCCAGGGAACTCAACACCCATGGCAAAATACTAATGCACATAAAATAAATAAATAAATAAATAAATAAATAAATAAAAATAATGGCCCCATAGGCTCATATATTTAAATGCTTAGTCATTAGGGAGTGATACTACTTGAGAAAGATTAGGAAGCATGACCTTGTTGGAGTACATGTGGCATTGTGGATTAGGTGTGGCCTTGGAGGAGGAAGTGAGTCACTGGGAGTAGGCTTTGAGCTTTCAGATGCTCAAGCCAGGCCCAGCGTCGCTCTCTTCCTGTTGCCTGCAGATCTGGATGTAGAATTCTCAGTTCCTTTCCAGCACCATGTCTGCCTGTGTCCTGCCATGCTCCCTGTCATGATGATAATGTACTAAAAACCTCTGAAACTGTAAGCCTGCTCCCATGCATTAAATGCTTTCCTTTATAAGACTTGTCATGGTCATGGTGTCTCTTCACAGCAATAAAACACTGACTAATAAAGTTTTCATTCATTCCCCCCCAAACTTCACACATTGGAAATTTAATCTACTAAATCACAGGTTATTTAGAGATCATGCCTTTATAATGTAATTAAAATTATATGAGGTGGGGACCCTATGATGTATTAGTGATTTTATGAGATGAGACAGTATGCTGTCCATGTAATACCCTCTGCCATATTATGATGTGTCAACAAAGCTTCTTTCCCCGGATGTCAAGTAGGTGCTGGCACCCTGCTCTTGGATTCCACAGCCTCCAGAACTGAAAGGAATCTATTTTTTTCTTTTCTTTTTTCTTTTCTTTTTTTTTTTTTTTTTTGGTTTTTTGAGACAGGGTTTCTTTCTGTAGCTTTGTGCCTTTCCTGGAACTCACTTGGTAGCCCAGGCTGGCCTCGAACTCACAGAGATCCGCCTGGCTCTGCCTCCCGAGTGCTGGGATTAAAGGCATGCGCCACCACTGCCCAGCCTTTTTTCTTATAGATTACCTAGTCTCAGGTATTTTGTTATAGCATTAAGAAACAGACTAAGACAAATGGGGAAGAAATGACTTCCATGTTCAGTCATGCTGTTGACAGAATTCAGTCCCCTGTGGCTGTAGGAGAGAGCTCCAGTTTTTTGATGTCCTTTAGTTGGAAGGTACTATAGGCTTGTTGAGGCCACCCATTTCTTTTCCAGCATGGCCCCTTTCTTCAATAAACCATCAAAGAAAACCTCTAGAGCAAGCATGCTAGTAAGACATACTATAGAATAGAATGTGGTAACATATTATATTTATATAGTATCATAATAATTCTCTATATAATCTGACATACTCATAGGGTGACATCTGATCACCTTTGCCAGACACTATTGGTTCAAACTAGTGGTGGCAAGTACCACTGTTGTTTTATCTCTGGCACAGTGGCTGCACCTGAATCTATTGCTGTTTTAGCTAGCAATTATAGCGCCAAAGTCACTGGCCCACTTCTTTGGTAGTGGCTCAGCAGGACTTTTATGTCCTGCCAGATCTGCCTCATGCCCTTGCCACCAAATGTAGTTTTAACTAAATCTTTATCATTCTGTTTATCAATAAGACTCAGGAGTCAGAGGTTGGGGTGAAAACCTGCTAGCTCAGAGAAGTTGAGGAAGAACTAGCTGACCTTCCTTCTTCACCTGTGTCTCAAAGAGAGCATACTTCCATTCTGCCAGACCCCAAAAGACTGCCACACTCAAAGTCCCTCCCTACTACTTCCTGTGCATCTCTCTATCCATCTTCCAGGCACCCTCTGACTCTGATTACTTCCTGTCAACTAGTAGCTAGCTCCACTTCCTGACTCAACGTTGATTTTATTTAACAAAAACATAAACTCAGGGTTCACAGTGTTATTATATATCCTGAAACCTACCACTTCAACAGAACAAGGATATTGTAAACTGAATGATTCCCAACATTCATGTTGAAGGTCTAATCGGGAATGACTGTATTTGAAGATGGTGCTTCAAGGAAGTAATAAAAGTTAACTGAGGAAGTAAGGGTGAGATCCTGATCCAATAAGATTAGTGTCATTTTAAAGAAAAGATACCAAACAAGTTTTTCTTCATTTACATATACCAAAGAAAGTCACACCAGGTCATCATTGAGATGGCAGTCATCCACAAGCCAGGAAGAATATTTCACCAGAAACCAAAGTGGCTTGGTCATCATCATCACAGGATTCCAGGCTTTGGAAATGCAAGAAATGTATTTCTGTTTATTACACCCAGGGTGAATAATCTGTGCCATGACAAGTATGAACAACAGAAGACACAGATCACTGAAGAGGAGACAGAGCCTGTCTGCAACACTCAGTATTATGAGGTTGTTGGAATTCCATACAGAAATTCTAGAAGCTTCTGTGTAACATGCAGAATATTTAAAGTATACAGATGCTCTGAATCATTCTGTAGGCCAGTGTGGGCCTAGGAAATGTTAAATGTATTCTCCTAAAATGATTCCAATAATGGTGTCTGACAACCCATGAGTAAGGAGTATCTGGTTAGACCAGGCACATCTGAATCCTAACCTGGCCACTTCCTAGCTAGAGGACTTTAGGTTGGTGTCCCCTTTTTCTAGCAAGAATTTCTTTATCTAATATGACAGAAAATTATTAAAAGAAAATATAAGCCAGGCATGGTGGTCCATGCTTCTAATTCCAGCACTCGGGAAGCAGAAGTAGGTAGATCTCTTTGAGTTCAAGGCCAGTCTGGTCTACATAGCTAGTTCCAGGCCAGCCTTGGCTATACAGTGAGATCATGTCTCAAAAAAAAAAAAAAATTAAACACCCTCTGGCACTGGCAGCTTCTGTTCCAGTCCCAGCAGTAGGAGGCCAGTATTGCTGCCTCCCATCCAGCCCAAGTCCTGAAGGGTTTAGTGTTTCAGGGCTGTGGAAAAGCTTTAAATAAGAAGGGCACAGAGACTGGGAGATATTGAATATGAAAAGATCTGGATCATGGTTGTCTTTATGGCTAGAGAAGATGAGGGTCCAAGCATAGATCTCAGGTCAGTTGGAAGATTGAGGGAAGGGGCCAATGAACTTTGACACCAAAATGAAAAAGCAGTCATGGTGTCCAGGAACATGCAGAGCAGCCTCCATGTGGTGGTCCTCATGGCAAGACAGTTGTCTAGAATCACAGTCATTGGAGTTGGGGGAGTGAAGGATGGTGTGTGAACAAGTTGACTCTGAGTAGCATTAAATGACCTATAAATATAAATATGAGGGTATGAGAAACTTCCTATGATAAGGGAAAAAAAACCCATCCCAGAGACACACAGAATGAGATGTATGAAACCTGCAGAGCACAGAGCCTGCATTGACGTTTCACAAATGGAAGCTGTTCATATTATCAGAATCTCCTACTCTGAGGGGCTAAAATGCCTTGCTCTTATTCATCCACCTTGATGGGTCCGTCAACTTCCAGGCTGACAGAGATCAATGGCTCATTGGGAAAAGTTTGGTTAGGATCCTAGGTAGACAAAACATAAGCAAGTCAAATGACTCCTTTTCTTTCTTTTTCCCAGCAATACATTATTTTCATTTCCTTTTTTATTTTTGAGATTATAATCACATAATTTATCCTTTCCATTTCCTCCCTCCAAACCCTCCTAATATACTCCTCCTTGTTCTCCCTCAGATTCATGTCCTTTTTCTTTAATGATTATTATATACATATGTGTATATGCATATATTCCTAAATCTAAGCTGCTCATTATGTATAATGGTACCTGTATGTATGTTTTCAGGGATAAGCATTTGGAATTGGATAACCAGTTGTGTGCTCTTCCTCAGGAAGAGTATTTCTCCTACTCTCAGCATTCCTAAGTTGCTGGGTTAGGCTTCGTGGGCTTCCCCCATGCACTTTGGCATGTCTACTGGAATCACTCTTGTTCAGCTCGTGGGTAGGCTGTCATATTGGTGAGACTTTATGGGTGTAGCTTCTGACATTACTAAGAGACACAGTCTCACAGAAAACCTCCTGATCCTCTGGCTTTTACAGTCTTTCCGCCACCTCTTCCACAATGTTCCCTAAATCTTAGGTGAGGGGATGGTTTGTGGATATATCCATTGAGATTTGGGGACTCATTTTCTTCCTCTAGAGTCCTCGGGGTAATCTGAGGTTAGGACATAGCCCTTTGCCTAGCCTCAATAAATGAGACTCATCACTAGATATTGTAGTTTTGACACCAAATGCTGGCCACAAACAAAAGACTGGGTCTTATGAGTGTGTTTTAAGTTGCTAACCTTCAAGGGGTGTCAGAACAAAATATGCAACTAGGGTTCATTCCTGGGCATGGGACCTGTGAGGCTGCACAGGACCATATACACAGAAAGGCCTCATGTTTAGAAACTACTTGCATTTGGCTTAATTAGTAATTTTTGAACAAGGGACTCAAGTTTTCAGTGGGCTTCTAAGTTTATGTATATGTCCACTATAGCTTATTTTATTTTATTTTATTTTATTTTATTTTATTGTTTTTTGAGACAGGGTTTCTCTGTCCAGGAACTCACTCTGTAGACCAGGCTGTCCTTGAACTCATAGAGATCTGCCTGCCTCTGCCTCTCGAGCGCTGGGACTAAAGGCATGTGCCACCACCACCCAGTGAATATAGCTTATTTTGATTTCAATTCTTAGTAGCAATTTGCATGTGAATCCTTCAAATTCCTACAACCCTTTGTCTTTTATTAATTTTGTGTGTGTGTGTGTGTGTGTGTGTGTGTGTGTGTGTGTGCGCGCGCGCGCGCGCATTTGTACAGGTGTTTGAATGCCAAGACATACGTATGGAAGTCAGAGGACAACTTTTGGGAGTCAGGTCTCTCCTTCCATCTGGTTGAGGCAAGGTCTCTCTTGTTATTACTGTATTTCATATTCCAGGCTAGTAGCAAGAGTTTCTAAGAGATTCCCTGTTTCTGCCTCCCATCCTGCAATAGGAGTGCCAGGATTACAGAAATGTACCACTGCATTCAGATTTTTTTGTATGGTTCCAGGAATCAATCTCAGGCCTCAAGTTTGTAAAACAGGCGCTTTTGTCTGCTGAGCCTATCTTTTGAGTCTTGATGGATCCTGAATGCTTTTCCTTCATATGAAAATTCACTGAGCATGGGTGTGAAACACTGGGCACTATAGGATTTGAGAACAGAGCCAGTACAGGAATATCCCCTCTGCGTAGATCTAGTACGCAGACATAGAAATGGTTTCTTGTCCCGTGTAGGAGGCACATGGATGCTTAGCTTCAGTTTTCTATGTGGAAGAAATGTAAGGGAATGAGAGGGGCAAGCATTGTGGTTTGGACAGAAATATGCCCCAAAGCTCATGTTGAAAGCTTGATCCCTGGCTAGTGGTGTTATTGAGAGATGATTGGATCATGAAGATTACAACACCATTGATGAGGTTATACTAAATGGGCTAATAGGAGATGGGGCTGAGCAGAAAGACACTGGGGGTGTCTTCTTGCTTCAGGCTCAGTGAAGACTAAAACAAACATTTCTTCCTTTAGGTTGTTTTCCTCCTATTTTGCAACAGGGACAGAAAGCTAACACAGAAGCACACGTGGGTGGATTCTGCCTCGTCTCCTGTCTTCTCTTTCTGGAAGTACAGTGTGTATCAGACACAGGCTCTCACATATGCGAAGCCTTACACATGCTAGGCAAGGGTTCTCCTGAGCTGTATCCTCACCCTTTTATAACTTGTATTTTGTGACGGGGTCTCCCTAAGTTGCCTGCCCATGCTGGCCTTGAACTCATGATCCTCCAGCCTCAGCCTCCATAGTCCCTGGGATTACAGGCCTGCTCCATTAGACTCTGCCTCTGAAAGTGAAGCCAGAGTATCCAGTTATCATGGAAGAGGTGCATATAGGTGAGATGAGGCACCGGGAGGCTGTTGGACAGAATGCTATTTGACTGGGGTTTGCCTTAAAAGATGGAACTGGGAGAAGTCTCTAGTTTCCAGGCAGTGATATAAACACAGCCTGAGTCCTTGTTCCCTTTTCGGACACCCCAGGCATGAGGAAAGAGCAATGCATTTGGCAAGGAGCTAAGCACAACTTGGTATCAATTTACTTTTCAGCAGAAGCCAAATGGCCGGCTCTTACAGACTTGAGGTTTGGGGAGGCCTTTCCACATTTGTATCATCACTGTAACTTTCCTGCAGTTTGATGCACTGCAGAATCCCAAAGGGGCTGGGGGTGGGGGTGGCAGTGAGCACTCTGAGCCAGGACAAACAGAGAGGTCATGTGACTTGACCCATTTTCTCTGGAGTGTGTGCATGGTCTCTTCCTCTCACTACAGGCTGCCTTCTTCAAAACCCCAAGCTGATCCTATGGCTGTCTTAGATTAGTGGTGTGTGACATGTGCATGCACATATGAGCATGTTTATACAGTGCACCTTAAATGATCACATTGGAAAATGAATACTGTAGAGTCTACACAGAACATGCTGAAGTATAATTATGCTAGTCACAAAGCAATCTGATTTTAAATGCTAATTCAGTGTACCTCAGATGTGGTTCTAAAGACCGTCATCATCTTTTGAGTATGTCAGCGAGTACTTGGGACTGAAGTCAATTTCTGTGGCTTCAGCATGGAGCACATGAGCCTATGGGTCCCTATGCCCTCGATGTTCAACACTTGATGAGATCAGTGGTTTGCCATCATCCCATTTCCTGGATCTAATTATATCTACTGCAGTGGTTCTCAACTTGTGGGTTGTGACCCCTTCCAAAAACCACTATCTTCAAAAATATTTACAATTCATAACAGTAGCAAAATTACAGTTATGAAGTAGCAACAAAAATATTATGGCTGGGGGGTCACCACAACATGAAAAGCTGTATTAAAATGTCACAGCATTAGGAAGGCTGAGACCTACTGATCTATGTCTAAAATTTGAGGCTTGATGGGTCAGGATGACAACTAGTGGGCTATTCTAATAGTTTAGAATTATAACTAAGAATATTCTTGTTGCTGTAAAAGTTCAGGACTTTGTTCTCAAGAAAAGGTTTCTCTGTGTAGCTCTGGCTGTCCTGGAACTTGCTCTTTAAAGCAGACTGGCCTTGAACTCAGAGATCTACCTGTCTCTGCCTCCTGAGTGCTGGGATTAAAAACGCGCACCACCACACTCTGCCATGACCTTTTTTTTTTTTTTTTGAGACAGGTTCTTAATATGTTGCTTAGGCTGGCTTTTAACTCATAATTCTCTTTTACCTTTTTTTTGGTTTTGTTTTGTTTGTTTGTTTTGGTTTTTCGAGACAGGGTTTCTCTGTGTAGTTTTGGTGCCTTTCCTGGAACTCACCTGGCTCTGCCTCCCGAGTGCTGGGATTAAAGGCGTGCGCCACCACCACCCAGCCTCTTCTACCTTTTTAAAACAAGATTTATATGTATGACTGTTTTGCCTACATGTGTGTATGTGCACATGTGTGTGTGCCTGGTGCCATGGAGGCCAAAAGAGGGTCTACATGGGTGCTGGGAACCAAACCCCAGCAAGAACAACCAGTGCTCTTAATTTCTGAGCCCTATCTCCTTCACCATCCTCTTGCCTCAGTTTCCCAAGTAGCTGGGATCACGGGTGTGTGCCAATGCAGCAGGTCCTACCTGTGGCTTTTTTGTTTGATGCAGTCAGAGAAATGGGGAGCCAATGTTTGTGTGGCATGTGCCAGGCTGTTCTGATACAGAAGAGCCTTGAGCCTCCTTAATCAAGGCCTCTTACCCCATTTGCTGAAAGGCCAACAGGCACCAGCATTCCTGAAGGTAGTAGGGAGTTGATTTTTCTTTTAAAAGATATTGAATGTGAAAGTGTGTACATGTCAGAGGTCTTAATGGTTGATCAAGGCTGAGGTTAAAAAGACAGCAAGGAGGGACTGGAGAGATGGCTCAGTGTTTAAAAGAGTGCTTGCTGCTCTTGCAGAGGACCTAGGTTCAGTTCCAGCACCCACAAGAGTCACATCTGGCTCTTCGGTCCCAGGCTCTGCGTGTTGGGAGCCGCCGGTTACCGTTCCGACACGGCCAAGTCCAAGAACCACACCACACACAACTAATCTCGAAAATGGCACAGAAATGATATCAAGAAACCCCCGTCACAAAGATATGAATCTCTTAAGGGGGTGGACCCCAAGTTCCTGAGGAACATGTGCTTTGCCAAGAAGCACAACAAGAAAGGCCTGAAGAAGATGCAGGCCAACAACGCAAAGGCAGTGAGTGCATGTGCAGAGGCCATCAAGGCCCTTGTGAAGCCCAAGGCGTTTAAGCCCAAGATGTCAAAGGGCCCCAGCCGCAAGCTCAGCTGTCTTGCTTTCATTGCTCACCCCCAAGCTCGGGAAGCGGATTAGAAGCTACATGGCCAAGGGTCGTAGGCTCTGCCAACCAAAGCCCAAGGCTCAAACCAAGGCAGAGGCCTGAGCTCCAGCTCAGGCTCCCAAAGGTGCCCAGGCCCCTGTGAAGGCCCCATAGAAAAGGTTTCTGTCTGCCAGACAGATGGACTGGTGTGACACA
This sequence comes from Peromyscus nudipes, assembly GCA_902168325.1. Taxonomy (NCBI): domain Eukaryota; kingdom Metazoa; phylum Chordata; class Mammalia; order Rodentia; family Cricetidae; genus Peromyscus; species Peromyscus nudipes. Next base: position 23,538 of record CABHPH010149608.1, read on the forward strand.
CCTACACACTATTTGCAGATGATCAGGACCCCATGCTGTTTTTACAATAAATTTGAGGCAGGATCTGTTTAAAAAAAAAAAAAAAAAAAAAAGAGTCACATCTCTCATTCCAGTTCCAGAAAACTTGTTGCCCTTTTCTGGCCTCTGCAACAACAGGTATGAATGTGGTGCACATACATATATGCAGGTGAAACACACACACACACACACACACACACACACACACACACGCACGCACGCACGCACGCACGCACGCACTATTAAACAGAACACAAGGAAATGGCTACTGGCTATCCTGAGTCTTACAGGGTGTCACCTTCAAGACATTACCGACAGTTGCCATTTGCTGAGGGCTTACTATGCACCAGCCATGGTATGTGTGTCCACTCCTCTACTTTCTATCTGGCAGTGTTTGAGGGAGGGATTGCTACCTTTTTTTTTTTTTTTTAAAGATTTATTTATTTATTATGTATACAGTGTTCTGTCTGCACATATCCCTGCAGGCCAGAAGAGGGCACCAGATCTCATTACAGATGGTTGTGAGCCATCATGTGGTTGCTGGGAATTGAACTCAGGACCTTTGGAAGAGCAAGCAGCGCTCTTAACCTCTGAGCCATCTTTCCAGCCCCTTTTCTTTTCTTTTCTTTTCTTTTTTTTTAAATAACTTGGAGAGACTCTGAAAGGCCGAGTTGCTTGCCAGCATCCTCAGCTTCGCTAGTGCAGAAAATTCCTTAGCTAAATTTACTAGAACGAATGGGCTCCATGTTTCTGCCTCTTATGAACATGTTTTATATCATTTCTCACACCTATCACTATATGTCAGGTGCCAGTAAGTTGAAATAGAGGGCGACTGAGTCAGGACACTGTCCATTTCATGAAAGAAAAGACAACTTTTACTGTATGTGAACAACGGGGATCTGTTGGCTTTCAAAGTATCCTGGGTTTGTACTCCTTCAGGCAAGGCTGGATCTAGGGGGCAGTTTTGGGAATATCTTAGTCCTCTGCTCAGGTTCCATTTTCAGATGGACAATCTCTGTGTGGTGGCAAGATAGTCTGAGCAGAGTTAGGTCTACAACCTGGTAATTCCAAAGTATTAAATTCAAAGTATTAAAAACAAGGGAAATAACCTCATTCACCCCCAGGAATAGCTCTATTTGTATAAAGCTAGCTTGGCTTAGATCTTTTTTTTTTTTTTTTTTGAGCTGAGGACTGAACCCAGCTAGGCAAGCGTCTACTACTGAGCTAAATCCCCAACCCCTGACTTAGATCTTATATTCACCCCTTATCCATTTATCCTGACCAAGATTCTCAAGTGCTTGGTTAGTCAGAGCTCTATCCTTATTTCTGGGGCCAGCGACAGACAGCATATATTCAGATGGTGGAGAATTGGAAATGACGAAAGCAACTGATGTGTCCTCATTAAAAGAAGGAAGGGGAGATGGTGGGCAGATGGAAGCAGCAGATATCCATTGCAGAGATCTCTTGGAATAGAAGAGGGCCATCTAGACAATAACAAAGGGGCCAAGTCCAGCTAAGGGCAGGCTGATTCTGTAAGTACAAAATTAGAACAAATGGAATGAGATGTTCTTAAGAAATATTTGCATCAAACTATTTGTGGGCAGATTAAGGTTCACTCTGAGGGAGAGAAAAATCTCAAATATGATGTGAAAAGGACCGACATTTCTTCTAGAAATGAAGCCCGAAGGTAAACACTTCAGCCCTGTTGCTCTACCAGCATTCACACAGAGGTCTTTCTCGCTCATAGTCCAGCAGCAACACGGCTCAAGACTCAGGCATTGGCTCCATCTTCTAACTAGCAAGTGGAAGAAGAGGGAATGGGCACACTTTTAAGGACAAGTTGCAAAAGTTGCTCATCTCTGGCTACAAAAACCTAGTAATTAACCTAGTAATGGTTAATTTTGTGTCATCTGTACTGGGTTAGGGAGTACAAAGAAACCAAGCAAAGCAGTATGTTTTAGTGTCAAGATTTGTGTGTGAGGACCAAGTAGAGGAAGGTCTACTTCCAATGTGGGTGGAGTCCAGATAGTACAAACTCGGAAGTTGTCAGACCTTTGTATCTGGACTGAACTGTTCTCCCAGAACCCCAGCTTGTGGCTGGCCTATTGTGACATTCATCAGCCTCCACAGTGGAATCAATTTCCCTAATAAGTGCCCATCATATATCTACACCAGGATCTTATACATACATAATCCTGTTGGGTTTACCTTTTTGGAGAACCTGAATTTACTGAGGTTATACTTGCCAAACAGGGTGAGAAATGTGCTTAATTGATGAAGAGATGCAGTGGTTCTCAACCTTCCTAATGCTGTGACCCTTTAATACAGTTCCTCATGTTGTGGTGACCCCCAACCATGAAATTATTTCATTGCTAATTCATGACTGTAATTTTGCTTCTGTTCTGAACTGTAAATGTCTGATATGCAGACTATCTGATATGAGACCCCTCTGGGGGACATGACCCGTCGAGAACCAGTCTTCTGTCAGAATGTGGCACTCTGTCAGCCCTTTCTTTGTTGTGGGAAGAGGCCTATCCAAAGGTTGAGCATCTTCAAAAGGCAGCTGTGAAAGACTTTATCTTTCTCCTGTTCCTTCTTCTTTTAGAGCTGGGGATCCAGTCCAAGCCTTTACTATGAGGCAGGTGCTCTACCACTACCTCCAGCTTGTTGTTTTTTTTCTCTTTAAAAACTCCTGAACTAGCCATGTATTAGGATGGCTTCAAACACATGGCTGTCTTCCTGCCTCTGCCTCCTCAGTGCTGTGCCCATTTGATTGGTACATTCTGATGTGAAATAGTCCGGTTTCAATGTAACAATTCTTAAAGTTATATTTAAGGTATTTCATTTAGAACCAGAATTTTCTTGACTATAAAGGGCATCTGCTTTGCATAACCACAAAGCCATTCTAACAAATGTATTAGATACTGAGTTTCACCAAACTCAATTTTCAGTAACTGTTTCATTCAAGTGTTTTCTAATTTTAATTGATATCAAATCACCTTCTAGAAAGACTGCGACAATGTACATTCCCACCATAATGTAAAAAAGTTCTCATTGATCCTAATTTTTGCTACCATTATAGACAACTGTTATTTTAGATTTTGTATGTATGTACATGGTATTTGAGGTCAGAATAAGACATCAGATCCACTGGAGTCAGGGATGGTTGTAAATTGCCATGTAGGTGCTGGGAACTGAACCTGGGTCCTCTATAAGACCAGTAATCGCTCTTAGCCTCTACGACGTCTCTCTAGCCTCCTTTTCTTTCATTTTTGTTTACACATTGTATTTTTTTTTGTGTTCATAAAAGTGGGCTGTTATAACTTTCTTCTGTACTTTTTTTTTTTGCTTAATAAAATACATTATGAACACCCCACAGTTGAGTAGGAGATCTGATTCCCATGTTTAACTTTTTTTTTTTTTGAACTTTTGAGACAGGGTTTTTCCATGTAGTCCTGGCTGCCCTGGAACTCACTCTTTAGAACAGGCTGGCCTCAGACTCACAGAGATCCTCCTGCCTCTGCCTCCCAAGTGTTGGGATTAAAGGTGTGCACCATCACTGCCCAGCATTAGTAAACTTCTAATACCAATATTTTTGTCTTATTATTTTTAGCTTTTTGAGTCAGTCTTCAAAGAAGGATTGCTGGCTAAAAGAACATACATTTAAAAACTTTAATTTTGTCAAGTTACCTTTTCAAAAGACTGGTACAATCTACACTCCCACCAAGAATGTTAAAAAATAATTAAGTGTCCTAATTTTTGTTAGCACTGTAGGCGACTGCTGTTTTAAAATTTTGCTGTCTGATTGATGTGAATAGTCCTTTTTGTGGCTGGTTTATGTTTCACTGACAGCTTTGGACACTTTCATGCTTACAGAGATGCAGAAGAGCACGCTGGCTAGAGCAGATTGAATTAGGCCCCTTGAGGGAGTCATAGCTCTCTTACCCACTGTGTGACATGGGCAAGTTACTTTATTCCTTTAAGGTTATCTCTTTTGCAGGAGTATTTCCTCTCTCTAAAGCAGGCTGAAGGCCTGAGACAAGACCTAACATAAAACAGCACTAAAGGACTAACAATTACGTGCATGTGCCACATTTTGATCAACAATGAACCACAGTGGTGCCTTAGCAGAGTCTGCCTAGTGGCACTAGGTGTTTTAGTTTGTGTTAAGTATACTCTGACATTCACATAACAAAACTGCCTAACAACACATTTCTCAGGATATAGGCCTGTAGTCACGATACACAACAGTTAGTGTCATATATAGGAATCCTATGTATCAGGGATAGTAATCCTGTGTCTGTTACTTATGTTACGTATCTTTTATAGATTTGTTTTATATAGAGAAATACATCTATTGTTCCCTTTATGGCTTCAAGGGTCCTTGTTTTATGAAAATCTATTGGTTTCTCTTTCGGTTAATCATGTTACTTTTAGAAGATTTTAGTAATACTATAAATTTATCTCACTCTTTAATTTAGCAATTTGAGAACTCATCTTCAAGTGCTAATTTGGACTCAAGCACTAAGGACCACTGTTTTATTTTTTGCCAAAAGGTAAGTCTCTGGACTGACACTGTTCTTTTCAACTTAAGTTAACCAATGAACAAGTTAACTATGCCTAATCGTTTTGGTCTTGGATCCCCAACATTTGCTCTTATTACACATGATTCCAAATATCAAGGGAGGATACTGTTACTAGTCTCCCTCTTGGGAAACAGGGGCTGGGGTGGAGCTTGCCCTCCAGGACTTCTTGGTGGGTTACCACTACCTTTAATTCAGTTTCAGGGGAATAATCAATTGTTTTCATGAGGGTCTGAAGTTTACTGTTTTATTCTCTGGTTCCTTCATTTGGCTACCACTAATAAAACTCATTCTGAAATTACATTTATTTGTATGTATGCCAAATATGGATGGTCAGAGGATAATTTGCTGGAGTTGGTTCTCTCCTATGTTGGTGCTGGGGACCCAAAACAGGTTGTCAGGCTCGACAGCAAGTACATTTATCTGCTGAGCCATCTTGCCAATCTGGGAATTTCATTTTTTATTTCCTTACAAAAGGTAAACTTATAAAGAGGATGTAGGAGTCTGCAATTAAAGGAAAATTTGAGTAACAGGCCTTGAAAACTGGTATGAGGGTTCTTTAGGGGATTTTGTATCATTGCCTGTATTGTTTCTTTGGGATGTTTTCATCAGAATGACTAAATTCCTGCCAATGTGTCTCTGCTGTTTCCTCTTTAAAACCCAAAGTCCTGGTGGGAGAGCAATTTTGATAGGATACACTTAGACTGCTCAAACTTTGGCCAGAAGTATGAGGTCAGTGTACTGTCATGTACTGTTCCACTAAAACAACACAGAAAGGGAAGGAGTAGCTTTTCAAAGAGTTGAACTGTCAGTGAAAGAAGTGATTTGAGGCAGGCCAAAGCAATGGATGTCCATTATATTAACAGTTAGCAAAGAAGAGAATCTTCCGTGGGCCAGTAGCCAGGATGCAAATGTCACACTATCATCACTCAAGAGTGCTTCATCGGGGTACACTGTAGTAGATTCAGCAATCCAAAAGGCTTTACTGACCTTTAGTGCAGTGACACAGGATTTTAAAAAGTGACTCATTTTCTTCTCTTTGCCTAATGTGAGCAATGCAATCAGGATTTAGTAGTTTAGTCATCACTTTTAAATCTGGAATAATCTTTCATGTAAAGTGAAGCTATCAAGCTATTGGTAATTTTGATGACTCAAGATGTTTTAAAGGATGCTTTAAAAACTAAGGAACAATTACCAAACTCTAAGCTTCCTAAAGTGTAGCAGTCTGCCAGCTCGCGTAATGCAAGAATTTAAGTGCTAGATTCGATATACAGGGGTTACTATTTTTTTTTTTTTTTTTTTGGTTTTTTGAGACAGGGTTTCTCTCTGTAGCTTTGTGCCTCTCCTGGAACTCACTTGGTAGCCCAGGCTGGCCTCGAACTCAGAGATCCGCCTGGCTCTGCCTCCTGAGTGCTGGGATTAAAGGCGTGCGCCATGACCGCCTGGCAAGGGGTTACTTTTTTTTTTTTTTTTTTTCCCGAGTCAGGGTTTCTCTGTGTAGTTTTGTGCCTTTCCTGGAACTCGCTTTGGAGACCAGGCTGGCCTCAAACTCACAGAGATCCGCCTGGCTTTGCCTCCCAAGTGCTGGGATTACAGGCGTGTGCCACCACCGCCCGGCAAGGGGTTACTTTTAATCATATGACATATAGGCTCAGGGTTAAGTAATTTGCCAAGGTCAAACAGTAGGCATTTACTTTTTGTGTGTGTTTTGAGACAGGGTGTCTCTGTGTAGCTTTGCACCTTTCCTGGATCTCACTC
>CABHPH010149609.1:0-14363 GCA_902168325.1 Peromyscus nudipes
AGTTTTTAGATGAGTGTAACTACAATGGGAATTAATTCTTAAAATGTTCCATGAAATCTGGCAGCACCATCAAGACCTAGAGTCTCCTTTCTGATCGGCCTATTTTGCTTTTATGTCTCTTCTTGATTCAGTTACTGTGGGCTGTGTTTGTTCAGAGACTTACCCCTCTGCTCCAGGCTTGCCCGATGTCTCTCAACCCTTGTATTTCACAGCTAACCGATAATGCCCTTTTTTAATCTCTAATTGTATTGCCTTGGGATTTCTCTTTTTTGTTTCTTGGTCAGAATAGCTAATGGTTTGTCAGTTTTGATAATCCCTTTAAAAACAGCTCTCTGCTTCACCAATTCCTTGTGCCACATATTTTTGTTTTATGTTATTAATTTATGATCTGTATCAAGTCTGGGTTACTGGAAGAGACAGACAGGCAGAAGAGGGAAACGGGTCATGAACACAGTCAAAGTACATGCTATACTTGATTATCGATGTCTGTATGAAACCCACCACTTTGTACAATGAGCATACTCTGGTGTATAACTCTAAAAAAAAAAAAAAAAAAAAAAAAACCACCCAAACTTCCCATCCTAACAGCTTTTGCTGATACCCACAGATAATATGTTGTGTGGTTATCTTTGCTTCTTTCTGGAAAGTTCTTTATTTTCCTTCTCAGTTTCTTCAATTATGTGTCGGCCTTTTAGGGGCATGTTGTATAATCCATTCCTGTTTGTATTGTTTCCACTTTACTAATTTTTTTTCTTTTTTTTTTTTTTTCAAGACACAGGACTGAACTCAGGGCCTTGCTCTTGCTAGGCAAGTGCTCTACCACTGAGCTAAATCCCCAACCCCTGCTAATTGTTTTTTAATTGTAGTTTTACTTTATTATGGTCTGGGATGATGCATGAGCTGATTTTGATGCAAAATTTATTGAGCCTTAATTTACGATTCAACATGTGCTCTGTCCTGGGGAATGTGCGCTCTGCTAGGACAGCTGTGTGCTCTGCTGCCGTTGGATGGGATGTCCTGTGACTGTACCTTCGGTCCGTTTGCTGTGTCTTGTAGTTTAACTCAGCAGTTTCCTTGATGATTTTCTGGTCATTGAGGAGAATGGGGTATTGACAACCCTATTTATTACTGTATTAGAGTCTATTTCTCTCTTTAGACCTATTAATATTTGATTTATATATTGTGGTGTTCCCATGTCAGGTGCATGATATTTATAACTATTTAGTCATTTTGTTAAGTTTATCATTGTATCAATATGCAACCTCCTTCTTTGTCTCTTTCACTCTTTAAAATGTAAAGTCTGCTTAACCTAGTATAAGTATTGTTACTTTGTCTCACTTTTAGTTTCCACTTGTGTGATGTGTCTTTCCCCAGCCTTCATTTCTAGCGTCTATATGTGTTCGTGAATGTGATGAGTTTCTTGTAAACAGTATATACTTGAGTATTATTTTTTTATCCTTTCAACCAGTTTGTATCAGTTGATTGGTGAATTTAATTCATTTGTATTCAAGGTTATTTTTTATTACATTTTCCTTCCTTCCTTCCTTCCTTCCTTCCTTCCTTCCTTCCTTCCTTCTTCTTCCCTCCTCTTTCTTTTTTTGCATGCCACAGCACACATGGAGGTCAGAGGGCACCTTGCAGGGTCAATTCTCTCCTTTCACCATGTGGGAACTGGGGGTTAAAGTCAGGTCATCAGGCTTGCCAGCAGGTGCTGTTACTCACTGTTACTTGATGTTACTCACTGTTACTCTGTTGCTGAGGCACCTTCCCCACCCAATACTTAAGGTTCTCATCATGAGGTATGAATTCCCTCTGCAGTTTTCATTGTGTTATTTGTGTTTTCTATTTCTGTTTCTTTCCAGCTCTCTTAATATTTAGTTTTGTAGCTGTGATTTTCTCTCATTCAGAGCTTTTATTCTCTTTCATGTACATGTTCTACTTGATTGTATGTGTTCACATGTTTCCGTTGTAGATGAATTTCTAAACAGTCTTATTAAATAAGAAACACAGCCAAATATAGAGGTACAAGCCGTAGAGATCAGAGCAATAGCTGCCAACTGACCTTAGCTTACCACCTTGCCATAGCTTCCCAAGAGAACCAGCTTCTTCCTGTCTACCCTGCGCCTTCATTGCCTTCCTGTTCTGTCTTCTCATTGGCTCTAAGCCCAGCCACATCACTTCCTGCCTGTCTATACAGATCTCCAGGTCTCTCTGGTTGGTACTGGGATTAAAGGAGTGTGTCACCATCGCTGACCTCTGTTTATGGCTCGCTATGGCCTCTGATCTCCAGGCAAACTCGATTTATTAACATACAAATACAATATCACCACACTTCATAACGTCAGTTATCATCCTTTCGTTTCTAATGTCAGACTCACTCTAGTATTTCTTATAAAATTGGTCCAGCAATAGTAAACTCCCTCAGTTTCTAATTATTTGAGAAATAGTTTATTCTTCTTCATAGTTCAAGGACAGTTTTTCTGTGTGTAATAGTCTTAGACTACAGGGAGTTTTTTCCCTTCAATATTTTTTCCTATTCTCTTCAGGCCTATAAGGTTTCTTCCAAGACATCTGATATAAATCTAATGGGCATTCACCTTATGTAAACTGGTATTTGTCTGTTGTTTTAGGATTAGTTCTCGCTGTCTATCTCTCTGTGTGTGTCTCTCTGTCTCTGTCTCTTTCTCTGATTTGGTCTCTCTGTGTGTGTGTGTGTGTGTGTGTGTGTGTGTGTGTGTTGTTTGTCCCACCGTATTCCTTCCTCCTGGTGACTCAGCCCCATCTTTGAGAATGCTGTAGTAGTCTATGTTTTCGGTACTTCCAACAATCTTATTTGGGTGTGATATGCCTTGGTGAAAAATTACTTTGGTGAGAGCTAGTTGGGATTCTTTGAGCTTCTTGTATTTGAATGTATCTTGTAATTGTGTCATTATTTTGAATTCTTCAGACATTTCATACACTTCTTCAAATTGATGTCTGCTTATGGAGAATTGTGATTTTAGAGGTGTTGCATTTCCTTTAATGGTTCTTGTGCTCTCTCTCTCTCTCTCTCTCTCTCTCTCTCTCTCTCTCTCTCTCGTGCATTTGCAACTAGTGTAACATTTGCTTCTTCCAGTGTCATTGGATTTTGTAATAAGCAATTTTTTTCATTTAGATAGGTATGGTAGTTTGGATGTAATTGCCCCCCATAAACTCATAGGAAGTGGCACTATTAGGAGATGTGGCTTTGATGGAGGAAGTGTGTCACTGTGAGGGTGGGCTTTGAGGCCTCCTATGCTCAAGCCACACTCAGTGAGGCAGAACACTTCCCATTGCCTATTGGTCAAGATGTAGGATTCTCAGCTCCAGCACCATGTCTGCCTGCACACTGCTATGTCCCATCATGATGATAATGAAGTGAACCTCTGAACTGCAAGTCACCCAATTAAATGTTTTTCTTTATGAGTTGCCATGGTCATGGTGTCTCTTCACAGCAATAGAAACCCTAACTAAGACAATAGACTATAGAAAGTCAGTGGATTGGATGTTTGGAACTTGGTTATGATAGAACTCAAAAGTGTACTTGGTGTGATTTCTTCATCTTTGGTTAAGCATCACCTGCATGCACTGTGCTGGCTAATTTCATGTCAACTTGACACAGGCTAGAGCCATCTGAGAGGAGGGAACCTCAACTGAGAAAATGCCTCCATAAAATTGGACTGTAGGCAAGTCTGTAGAATATTTCCTTAATTAGTGATTGATGGGAAGGGCCCAGCCCATTTTGAGTGGTGCCATCCCTGGGCTGGTGGTCCTGGGTTCTATAAGAAAGCAGACTGAGCAAGCCATGAGGAGCAAGTCAGTAAGCAGCTCCCCTCCATGGCCTCTGCATCAGCTCCTGCCTCCAGGTTCCTGCCCTGCTTGAGTTCCTGTCCTGATTTCCTGCAGAGATGAACAGTGATATGGAAGCCAAAGAAACCCTTTCCTTCCCAGGTTGCTTTGGTCATGGTTTTCCATCACAGCAATAGAAACCTTCAGTGGTTCATAAAGGTTTGCAACTCTACAGCAGATGTTGGAATCCAGTGGTGTGTGTCTGAGTCTACTCAGGAGTCCAGTCCTGATGGCAGTGTTGGTGTAGGACATGAAGAACACTGGCTTGAAATCTCTCAGCACAAGTACAAGCAACACAAAGGGATGTGACACCAGCAGTCCTACCCTCAAGACACAGCAGACCCCTGAGGACTCTCAGGATGGATGTAGGAGACAACTGGGTCTTAAGGTTGAGTGGTTATAGCTGTGGAGCGATGAATGGTATTTCCCTCAGTCTGAGAACTAAACAGTTGGTCTCATGACTCTGGGGACTGTGGCATCAGTAATCACAGGCTCAAGGCTGTGGGACACAGAGCGGGACTTCCCTGTGTGCCTTGTTATGTGGCTGCAGTTGGTACTGAGGTTTGTGGCACTCTCAGCAACAATGGTGGAGTTATCTGCTCAGATGGTCTCTGTAGGTCTGAAGGGACAAGCAAACTGTTATCAGGAATTTGGGCACCAGAAGCTGTGACCTAGTGTCCTAAGGTGTGGAGACCTTTCCTGAGTTACCTAGGCCATAGGAAGACAATGTTCAGGCTTGTGGCATGGTTATCCACACTCTGGAAAGGTAGAAAAAAATGCAGTACTGCAGAGACCTGGACTTTTCTGCCATCCTGGAACTGTAGGATACAGGTATAAATGTCTGTGGAAGCTGGGCAGTGGTATTGTACGCCTTTAATCCCAGCACTCAGGAGGCAGAGGCAGGCGGATCTCTGTGAGTTCAAGGCCAGCCTGGTCTACAGAGCAAGTACATCTAGGATTACACAGAGAAACCCTGTTTCAAAAAAACAAAAACAAAAAAAAAGAAAGAAAGATAAAGAATGTCTGTGGATTACCTAGGGAGCCTGTGGTGAGCCGTGGTGAGCTGTGGTAAGGACAGGGCTCGTGGCACTGTCAGCTACAGGACATGGATGAGTCTGTCCTCGGGCCTTGGGACAACTTGAATGATGCCAAGGGTTTTTGTAGCAGAGGCCACATTCCCAAGGCCGATTGAGACTGGATGAATCTGAGATCAGAGCTGCTGGGAGTCACATGCCTGCAACTGTAGGAGGAACAGGGATTCGCCAGCTCTTGCTGGACTCCTGGGAACACAGTCAGCACTTAGCACCAGTTGCCACACCCCAGACGTTGTGGGATGGAGGAGAGGCCTTTCCTGGCCCTGAAAGAGCAAGTAGGATGGGATGTGAGTTTGTTACCATGGCAGCAACTGGTCCTGTGGGATGCTGAAGGGGTTACTACCAGGTGAGGTGCATACCAACCCAAGGCTTCTGCTGGCCAGGATAGGGGGGAGCTGGCTGTCAGCCTCTGAAAGACATCTTCTAGCAGTTACTGGGCACCGGCATGGGTTCTTGGCACCATATGAACCAAAGCAAATCCCTTCTCTAGAGCTGAACAGTCACTATTAGGCCACCAAGCTTCCCAAACTGTCATGTGTAAAAGGACTGTCACTCTCCTGCTGTGAAGGCTGTGGTCTGTGTTTATGACAAGGTGCGGTGGTCCTTTCCTGCTTACCTTTTCCCTACAGTGGGGTTTTCCCAACTGTGGTCTGAAGGTGCAGTGTCCCCCACAGCGCCTGTTTGAACACTCAGTCTCCTGTAGTAGCGTTGTTTTTGAAGGCTGTGGAACCTTTAGGAGGTGGAGCATTGCTGGAGAAGGTAAGTCCTGGGGAGTGGGTCTTGCAGCTTTATAGCTGGACCACTCCTTATATCTCTCTGCTTCCTGACGGCAGGAGTCCAGCTTTGACCTGTTGAAGGGTTCTTAGAAGAAGGAGAGAGAAATGAGGAAGTATTAGATAGAAATATAGATGTAGATAGCAAGAAAGACAGAGACACAGGATAGTTTCGGGAGGGCTCTGGGTCAATACCCAGCTGCCCCCACTTTATTCATAATGGGCCCTTTATACACTACCAAGGGGAGAGGCAAAAGACCTTTGATTTCAAGATCAAAGCACAATATACAACCAAGTGTGGATCCTTCAAAGCACCTGGTAACCACACCCCTGGCCAAACTATCCTATTATGCAGCCCTGCTGGGTAAAGCAAGCTCAGATCTTCTGACCTTGAGTAAAGTCTTACTAGGGAATCTCTGTGGGCTCCCACACTTGACTGCACAGGCATTGTGACAAGCTGTTCGGTGTTCCTGCTTCCTGCTCCTCCCCCTGCTCCTCCCCCCTGCTCCTTCCCCCTGCTCCTCCTTCCTGCTCCTCCCTCCTCCCCCTGCTCCTTCCTCCTGCTCCTCCCCATGCTCCTGCCTCCTGCTCCTGCCCCCTGCTCCTCCCCCTGCTCCTCCCTCCTGCTCCTCCTTCCTGCTCTTCCCCCTGCTCCTCCCCGTTCCTCAGTCCTGCTCCTGTCCCCTGCTCCTCCCCCTGCCCCTCCCTCCTGCTCCTGTCTCATGCTCCCATCTCATGCTCCTGTCTGGTGCTCCTGTGTGGTGCTCCCACCCTGTGCTCCCACCTCTGCGCCTTCCCCACCATGACAGACTGTATCTTTTATCCTTTCAAGTCATAAGTCAAAATAAAATAAAAATTAAAAATAAACTAAGGACTCCATTAGGTTGTTTCTAACCAGTTATTTGGTTATAGCAGCGAGAAGCAGCTAATACCCACCTCAAACAAGGAGCTGAGGTTGGCGTTTATTCTTTTTCTCTAGTAAGATTGAACTCATGGCTCAGGGTGCTTGGTAAGTTCTCTGCCACTGGGCTACATCATCCTTATATTTTCCTTTTTTTTATGTTTTGAAACAGAGTATTGCAAAGTTGTTATGGTTGGCACCAAACTCATCACATAGACCAGGTAGACCTTGAATTGCCATCCTCCTGTCTCGGCCTCCCAAGCAGCTAAGACTAAAGCAACACCACCATGCTGGTTGTGATTCACTTTGTTATTTTGTTTTTGCTTTTTTCTCCTGAGTTACCATGGCAACTCTCTGTTTGGCTTGGAGTCACTGATTGGCTGATGTTCAGAGTTCTCCCTCAACTGTTTTCCATTTGTCTTCCCAGTTAGAGCTAGAATCAAGCCCCGTGTTCTGCCATCTTGGCTGGTATCTCCCCAGGGAGTTTTACATGAGGTGGTGTAGGTTGTAATGCACCATGACGTCACTGCCAGATTTCCCATCCCAGCCTAACTCTTTCTCACACTGCCATGGACGCGCAACGTGGAGAAGCCATTTGACTCCACTGTGCATTTGTTCTGAGTGACAGCGGTGGTACTCGCGGCACGGGGGGCGTTTGGGCAGCAGGAACTCTGCCCGCCCGTCACACGGCGTTCACCTCTGCGCCAGCTGGTACCATCCCACCAACAACAGCAGATCCACCGCGACCTCCTACAGTTTCCTTTTGCTCGGGAAGTCACGTCTTCAAAGTGATTGGGATCCCATGACCCCTGCAGCCTGATCGCTGAGTGCCTCTGACCCTCACATTCTCAGCCCCATGTCCTCAGTTTCCTTGAAATTCATCAGCTCTTTCCGACTTTTCACAAGGGTGTTTGTCGCCACACCTGCTTCCTTCCCCTTATTTACCTTTCTGAGAAGCCATTCCTTAGTGTCCTGTGCCGCGTCTCTAGCGTCTGCCCTGTTATTCTCTGTTAATAGACACGCCTCTGTTTGGATTTCCGCGTCCTTGGATAATTTCATCCCTTACTTCCCCAATTTCAAGCTCCAAGAGTGGAAAGGAGAGATTGAATTTCCCCTCTTAGGGTTCCCAGGGGCAGCAAGGCCTGACACAGGATCAGCACACAGGGGTGTTTTATAGAATGACTGTTCTGGATGGGTGCTGTTTAAGGTGAGGGTGAAGACCTGTGGGCATGAGAAGGGGCAGCGGGTAGTGGATGGCGCAGGATCAGAAGGGTTTCCCTGTCCTGCATGGTTAGTTTTAACTCTCAACTTGACACAACTGGAATCAAATCACCTGGGAAGAGAGTCTTAGTGAGGAATTATCTATATCAGGATGGCCTGTGGGCGTGTCTGTAGGGGACTGTCTTGATTGTTAGTTGATGTAGACTCAGCACACTGTGGGTGGCTCCATTCCCTAGGCAGGGTCCCTGAAGAGCATAAGAGAGGAGGAAGTTAGATGAGAGATGTGAGGATCCATGTGTTTATTCTCTCTCTGCTCCTGACTGTGGACACGACGCTGTAAGTTCTTGTGTTGACTTGCTGGCAGTCATAGACTGTACTCTGAAATTATCATACAAATAAGCCCTTGCGCCCCTAAGTTGTCTTTGTCAGGATATTTTATCACAGTAACAAAACTCAACAGTTTCCCCTGCCTCAGGTGATCAAGATGGACTTGTGGTGCGGGTAGTCGGAGATTAGAGGGCACAGGAGGTGAGTTCCTTGCAGGTGTCATAGTTCCCTTCACTGACCCCCAGTTTGGGGCATTCTGAGTCTCCTCCCAGACAGCCTGTGACGGAGTGTGTTCCTGTCCCCACAGCACGTTTTCTGCTGCAGTTGAAGGCTGAGTGCCGTTACCTCAACGGGAGGGAGCGTGTGAGGAGTGTGACCAGATTCATCTATAACCAGGAAGAGTTTGCCCACTTTGACAGTGACGTTGGGAAGTTCCTGGCAGTGACTGAGCTGGGGCGGCCCATAGCTGAGGACTTGAATAGCCAGAAGGACGTCCTGGACAACTATCGGGCCTCAGTGGACAGGTGCAGAAATAACTATGTGCTTGTTGAGTGGTTCCTGTTGAAGTTAAAAGGTAAACATGGGGCTGGAGGCGCATAGGTGTGTGTGTGTGTGTGTGTGTGTGTGTGTGTGTGTATGTGTGTGTATGTGTGTGTGTATGTGTGTGTTTATGTGTGTGTATGTGTGTGTGTATGTGTGTGTATGTGTGTGTGTATGTGTGTGTGTGTGTGTGTGTGTGTGTGTGTGTGTGTGTGTGAAACTCTGAGGAACTTCTGATCTTCTTGAGACTTCTTGTTGGTCGAAAGGTCCTCCGGGGGAGCAGAGAGCTCAGTGTTTCAGAGCAAGTACTGTTCTTACAGTTCTCAGTACCCACGTTTGCGGCTCACAGAAGCCTGTAACTCCAGCCCCAGGGGATCTGAGTCCCTCTACCGGCCCCCATGAGTGTTGCACACACAAACACATGCACACACACATACACACACACACACACATACGGAAACACATACACATGCACATAATTAAAAATAAAAACAAAATCTTTTTTAAAGTTCCTCCTTTTGTTTGTTTTCTTTCTTAGCATATGTATTTACATCATTGAAATGGTTAGACAGTCTGAAAAGATGGCTCAGTGGTTAGGGGTGCTTGCTGCTCCTCCAGAAGAGACAAGTTCAGTTTCCAGCACCCACAGCAGGTAGCTCGTAGCTCGCTCACAAATGCCTGTGACTCCAGCTCCAGGGCTTACACCCTCTTCTGGCCTCCACAGGCACTGGCACACATGTCACACACACACACACACACACACACACACACACACATAATTGAAAATAAATCTCTTTTGTAATGATTGGGAAGCTGGCTTTTAAGGCATAAGTTTGTTCTTAATGTTCCATGTTGCTGTTTTATATAGCACTGCTAATAATGAACTGGTGGCAGATTCCTTCTTCAGGTGAGGTGGCTTAGCACACACTCTCTGTTAGACTGTTGTTTCTGTGCTGCCGAATATTTCAGAACAAAACAAATAGACACAAATGTGCAAGAGAGAGGGATTCATGGTGGGGAGCAGGGATGGGAAAACAGTGGGCTGGGGATGAACAGAATGTACTATGTACCTGTGTGAAATTGTATAAGAACAAGTTTAACGAATTATGTAAAACATGTAACTACACTTATAAAAAAGAATGCCTCTCTTTCATTTGTAATGCCCATTTCTTTCAATTCTGTGTTTCTATAACTTGGTTCACATTGGAGGGGGAAGTCCATTCCTGTGATGATTTGAAATAAAATGACCCCCAAATAGGGAGTGGCACTATTAGGAGGTGTGGCTTTGTTGGAGGAAGTGTGTCACCACGGGGTGGGCTTTGAGGTCTCTTTTGCTCAAGCTTCACTCAGTACCACAACACTTCCTGTTGCCTGCAAGATGTAGGACTCTCAACTCCTTCTCCAGCATCATGTCTGCCTGCACACCACCATGTCCCACCATGAAGATAATGGACTGAACCTCTGAACTATAAGTGAGCCACCCCAATTAAATGTTTTACTTTATAAGAGTTGCCGTGGCCACTGTGGCTCTTCACGGCAATAGAGACCCTAACTAAAACATTAAGCTTTCCACCCATTGTCCGCTACCCTGAATTCCAGTGTTTTCCTCAGTGGTTTCCAGAATCTCCCATCCACATTTTAACCAGGCCTGATGCTGCTTAGCTTCTTGAAAATATCTTATTTTATTTTTAATTACATGCATATGTGTATGTGCATTGAGTGCAGTGCTCACAGAGGCCAGAAGAAGGCACTGGATCCCCTAGAGCTGGAGTTACAAGTGGTTGTGAGCCCCCAGAAAGGAATTTGGGTCCTCTGCAAGGGCAGCAAGTGCTTTTTTTTTTTTTTTGGTTTTTCGAGACAGGGTTTCTCTGTGTAGCTTTGCGCCTTTCCTGGAACTCACTTGGTAGCCCAGGTTGGCCTTGAACTCACAGAGATCCGCCTGGCTCTGCCTCCCGAGTGCTGGGATTAAAGGCGTGCGCCACCACCGCCCGGCAGCAAGTGCTTTTAACTGCTGAGCCACCTCACCAGCCCCCTTGCTTAGCTTCTGAGATGAGATCGGGCCTATTCAGGGCTGTGTGGCCATAGACTGTTTATGAAATTTCTTTGCTGACACTTCACTGACATTTGCTTTGGTAATTTCCCCAGCTTAGGGTTTATATTTTTATTTCTCACTGCTTTCTTTGAAGACATTTTTATTCATGAGAATTTCTGAAAAAACATTAGTGTGTGCCAATCAGTCCTAGAAGCGTCATCTCTCAGGACTGAGAGGAAACGTTTCCCCAGGTTCCTCCTTTAAAATAAATGCCCCATAGAGGCTGGTGTAGAAGGACCGTCCCAAGACCAAGCCCCGGTGACAGTGAGCCCCAGACCCTGGCTAGGCCTTAAGTGTCAGCTCAGAAAGAGACACAGTTGTACAATGATAGCAATTCTGATTTCAGATACGTTTGTTTTGCAAAGGAGAGTGTCACATCATGTGTCTGTGTGTGTGTGAGAGAGAGACAGACAGACAGACAGAGACAGAGAGAGAAGAGAATGCCATGTCGCATGTGTGGAGATCACAAGACAGCTTGTAGGACTGAGTCTCTCCTTCCACCACGTGGGTCCTGGGAGTTGAACTCAGGTCATCCGTCTTGGCAGCAATCACTTTTACCTGATGAGCCATCTCTCTGGCCCTAAATGTAATGACTTTTTAGATTTTTATTTCGTCACAACCCCGGAGAATCACCTCTCTCTGCACCTGTTTCCCAGGGTAGAACCATTCCTGAGCTATTTGGGGGTGTACGTGCATTGAGGTGCTGTGTCCACAATCCAGCCACACTGCTTTCAGTTGAAAAACTGAAAAGATTTCAGTTCAATAATGAATTATTGTTTCAAACTATAAAATAAAACCTTAGAGTTCCTCAGATCTAACGGGCCCCTGCGATCAGGATTAACGTCACGGGAAGGTTTGGGAGGCCTGCCTGGACTTCACCTGGGTGGATGGAGCAGACAGACAGACAACCTGGGAGGACACTCCTCCCTCATGACTTATTCTCACCTCCCTTTCTCCTCTAGTTGAGCCCCAGGTGACTGTGTACCCAACAAAGATGCGGCCCCTGGACCACCACAACCTCCTGGTCTGCTCTGTGAGCGGCTTCTACCCTGGACACATTGAAGTCAGATGGTTCCGGAACGGCCAGGAGGAGAAGACTGGGGTCGTGTCCACCGGCCTGATCCGGAATGGAGACTGGACCTTCCAGACCCTGGTGATGCTGGAGACGGTTCCTCAGAGTGGAGAGGTTTACACCTGCCAGGTGGAGCATCCCAGCCTGACCAGCCCTGCCACAGAGGAGTGGAGTGAGTGGGAAGCTCCTGACCCTGAGAATCCCTGCCCATGGGGAAGGGGCGTGGTTTACCCCAGCCTATCAGCTCTCTGACCCTGAGAATCCCCGCCCACCAGGTAGGGGCGTGGCTTATTCCACAGGGAATGATGCATAGACTTTCCAAGTTACTGGCCTTTATTCCTTACCTAGTCCAATGTCTACACCCACTATACCGGCTGATTAAGAAGGGAGCCATGTGGAAATGTGCCCAAACAGAAAGTCATTGAAAAATAAAGTAATTAGAAAGATTGGGTGGAAGTTTCGAGCGCCTTCTGCCAAACGTGTCAATGAAGACAGATATCGCCAGTACAGCACACAGCAGGAGCGAGGTTCTCTGGCAAGAAAGTGTACCTCTAAGGTTTAGGCCATGACCCCAGAAAGGAACTGAAATTAGATGCACCTCCTCAGGATAGCAGCTTTAAGAGTAAAGTAGAGCTGTTAGCCCAGGCTTTACCGGCCATCCTGCTCCCAGCACTCGGGAGGCAGAGGCAGGCAGATCTCTGAGTTCAAGGCCAGCCTGGTCTACAGAGCAAATTCCAGGAAGGCCTGTCCTGAAAACAACAACAACACAGTCAGTGGATGATGAATTTCGCCAACTGCAGTTCTCTGCGGTGCAGAGGACTCAAGTGAGATGTATGTCCTCCACAACAGGCTGTTTTCTCCAGAGCTACAGATGATATTGGACCAAGTTACTCATGAACCCCAGGCAGCCACCCCAATTCATGTCATTCCACAAGTGCAAGAGAAGGTGGGCTGCACACCTGAAGATGTTTGATGTGCAGATGAGTCCAGCAGGGGACCCAAGAGTCCTGCAGCAGCAGATGAATCCGTAGCAGGATAAAGACAAAGGCCGCTCTGGGTCTGGGTCACCATGTACTTGGTTCCTCTTGGTCTGGTTCCATGCTGACCCTGTGTCTGTGGCTGGTGCCCTCAGAAAATGCCTGTGGGCACCACAGTTGGCTTCTCGGTCTGATATGCTCCTTCTCTGTTGGTTGTAGAGACCACTCGTGGGTACCACATCGTTGGCCAGCATGTGTGGTATGCAGCACTACCCAGTCACCGGCTGCTGCCACTGTGCTAACAGAAACGATGTCACGAGTTCCATTATGAGGGCTAGTGTAGATTATAAAGCAACAGCAGATATCTGCCTTCCCATCCATGGCTGCAGATGCAGTCTTCCACTTAGGTGGCTCTGTGTGACTCTGGAATGTCTTTCCAGGAGTGGCCAGTTCTGGCTCCCCTAGTGCCCTCACTATCAGGGCCCCAATGAGGGGTGTTGAATTTGAGATAAAACCCACACCTGGCTTCCCTCCTCAGGGGCTCAGTCCACGTCTGCACAGAGCAAGACGCTGAGTGGGGTTGTGGTCAGCGTGCTGGGTCTGCTGTCCCTTGCAGGGGCGCTGTTCATCTATTTCAGGAACTGACAGGTAAGGAGCCTGGTGGTGGTCAATAGTCTCCATAGCATTTCAGGGGAGAGTCGTGGCTTTGCGGAGGTTAGTTATCGGGGAGTCAGTAGAACCTCTGTGAAGATGGCCATCCCCTAGGTGACCTCAAACTCTAAGCAGCTTCTGCACTCAACAGTCTACGGCTGCTAGTGTGCAACCTGAGGAACAGTGATTTGCAGGTAAGAGAACGATTAACCAGCCTGGAAGAACAGGTTGAGAAACGCAGAGAAGGAAGAGCTACTGGGCACTGCCAGGGTCCGGCCAGGCGGTTCGCACTGAGCCTTGTTCCTGCACTTACTGAAGGCCTGTGCTCTGAAGCAGCGCTGACTTGGGGCTTGAGAAGTTCCTCTGCTCATGTCATGCTGTCAGGAGAGGCCTGGGGTGGTAAGAGAAGCCACTGCAGGGTTAGGTCTGGAAAGGCCACTGTCTCCTGTGCTCTGCAGGACTCCTGAGCTGAGGAGAGGTGACAAGGCTGAAGGAAGGAGCTCCCCTGTCTCCGTGGCTCCAGTTCCTCCATTGACACTGCTTCCCCAGGACCCAGCTCCTCCTGGTTCCGGACCCTGCAGACCTGTGCTCCCTGATGGTCTGTTCAGCCCCTGTCTGGGCCTGCAGCCCCAGGACAGAAGGCCTCTTCTCTTCCCTGTCCTGCCCCCATGGATTCCCCTGCCCTTTGTCTGGTGCATCTGAGTCCATCCTGTGACACTATCCCTTATCACGTTTTTCCTCAAATAAGCATGCAGTTTTAAGGACAAGATGTAGAAAAGAGAAAGGAAAGATTACATCACCACAACATAGCTTTCATTTAGTTACAAGTATGTGAGGTAATGCATATG
>CABHPH010149610.1:0-20465 GCA_902168325.1 Peromyscus nudipes
TCCAAAACACAAGGTGTGGACTTTTTGCTAAAGAAGCCTAGTAGGGGCAGTTGGGAGAAATGCAATAAGACTGTCCACACTGCACTCAGAAGGAGAGAACAGCAAAGGCTGAAGGAAGCCTGATATAGCGGCTCTAGGTGTCTAGGTGAACATTCTCAGTGTCGGGAGTAATTGATATATTCACTCAATAGCTCAGAGGCTGCTATCAGAGCAGCTGTAATAATAATTTTATTTATAAAATTCACACTGCTTCCGAGGTGCTCAGGGCACTGTACAATAGCACTAAATAAATTAAATTAAAGCATGAAATATTATGAAAATGCAATGAAATCAACATTAGTGAGGAGACAGGGAAACCCAAAAAGAAATAACAGGAAAATGACTCCTCTCTGCAGGAAGCAGCATGTAGTGGGAGGGGAGAATGTTTAAGGAAAGCAGAAAAAGTGAAGCTTCCTAAGAAGCCCATAGATTCACTGTTGGGGTTCTTTTCACCAGAGATAAGGGTTTTAATGGCATCTTCCACTGGGATGAAGTGGAGGAAGACTCTAAACTCTCTACATGTCAGTTTCCTCATCTCCAAAGTATAGATACTACAATGGTAACTACTGTTGAAGATCATGATACTCTGAGTGAAGCATAATACCTGCACATAGTAAAGACCCAACTATGGCACTGTTTATCGTTGCTATGACCACTGGGCAAAGGAGGAGTGGAGGAGGGCAGAGTAGAGGGGAGCCCGCAAAATGGGACCGATGCATGATCAAGGCAACAACAGGGAAGCCAGGAATAGAAACTGCATGTCTCCTCTGGAAGGGAACAAAATAAATACACAATGGAGTATTCAACCACAAAGAAGAAAGAAATATTGCCGTTTGCAGAAAAATGGATGCAATTGGGGGCCATCACATTAAGCAAAATAAGCCAGACACAAAAGGATAAATATCACATTTTCTCTTATTTGTGGTTCCTAAATTTTATATAGCTGTATAAGAGTGTGTATATGGCAGGAAAGCAGCCCAATGGTAAGGGGAGGAGAGAATTTAGGACGGTGAATATGGCCAAATACATTTGAAAGAAATAGTCTTTATGAAACACTGCACTGTATGTAATGAATACATGCCAATAAAATAAATAAAAGAAGATAACAGATAAAACTTAAAAGACAACTTTTAATTCTCTTTGCAAACATCGAGTGTAAAGTTTTAACACTCTTTGAGAATGCTGATAGATCAGAGCAAGAGGAATGGCTGGATGGTGTGGAAGGTAGGGTAACACTCTTTGTTTGGTTTTGGATACACTGTGAAATTTTCGGGAGATAATTCTATCTGATTCTTATGTAACTTTCTAGTATTGGTAGTGAGATGTTGCTTTTGTGCATGAAACCATCATAGATGAAGCTGAGAGGGATTGGCTGGGTCACTGGATATCACAGATCATGTGCAAAGAAGACATCAATCACGTGTGCAGGCCAGTGGGTGAGGGAGGTGAAGTGGAGAACTAAATCACATTATAAGAATCATCTAGGAGGAAGGGAGACATTAGTGGAGAGTAGTTGCTAATAAGGCAGGTAAGGGTGTGTGTGTGCGTGTGTGTATGTTTGTGTGTGTGTGTACATGTGTATACATGTGCAGATGCCCACACAGGTAGATACCTGTGGAGGCAAGTGGCCAAAACTGGGAATCTTTCTTGATCATCAGAAGGATATTTTTTGAGACAGAGTCTTTTGCTGAACCTATGACACCCAGTTTTAGCTACGTTGGCTTGTCCAAGGGCCTCCAGGATCAACCTGTCTCCACTCTACCCAACCCCAGCCTGCCCAGTGCTGGGCTTACAGACATAGACATGTATTGCCATGACTGGCTTTCACATGTGTACTAGGATCTAAAATCAGCTCCTCACATTGGCACGGCAAGCGTTTACCCATTGAGATGTCTCATTAGCCCCACCTTCCTCTCCAAATTGAATGAAAAGTAATTTTTTTGTTGTTTGTATTTTGCTTTAAAAAATACTTCTTAACAAGAATCTACCCACAGAGCAAAGATCTTATAGTTTACCGGATAAGTGCTAAGCCCCATTACCAGCACTGCCACTGTCTTGACATCTACTTTGTGGTAAAACTCAGAAGGAGCTGGGGCAGCAGAACACAGAATGCCCAGCTTCTGATACAATGATAGCGTGGTGGGGTAATCCAGTTGTATTATAAATGCTGGTTCTGCTTCAGAGAAACTGATGGCCAGATACATCCCCATCTATAAATGATCACTGAGGTCCCAAGGCTAGGTCAGTTTGCTCAGGGAACATTTTAATAAGTACATGTCATTTCCAGTGAGTTTGTAGGATAATAAAGAAACACAATCTTCGCTATGTTTTGAAAATGCGAAGTTCACATTACTGATGGTTGCCACCCGAGCTCATATGGATGTGTGGTGAGACTGATACTTCAAGGATGAACATTTCCTTATACTAAGGGGTACGGGGAGTGCCACAAACTGGGATGGATTCTAGCACCTTTGTGTGATGTCAGCTCATACCATCACCCTCAACAAACCCACATAGCAAGACTTATCATTATCCTCATTTTTAGGTGAAAGAATCCAAGGCACGAAACCTGGGAGAGGTATTATTCTAACACAGCTGGGTTTCCCACCATGCATGCTGTCTTATGTTCTCTCACACACATAAAGGAAGATACATCCTGAGCCAGGGGTGAGGGAAAGAACCCTAAGGACAGCCAGGAGACTGGAGTTTAGTTGTCATATCCCTCTTAATCAGAGGTGTGACCTTGGATTAAAAACAAGCTAACCTTATATGTCTAACTAATGTTTCTCCATCTGTTGTGATAGAACAGTGGTTTTCAACATGAGTGAACAAAGAAGCATCAGAGTTTTAAAAAAATTAATGATGCTCTGGCCTTATCTCCAATGTTAAATCAAAACCCCTGAAGAGGGCCTCAATACTGGTGATTAGACAGTAGCTTGCATAACTAAGATCCCTGGCAAGGGACCCTCTTGGTGGCTTGTACACTGATTTGAGCCTGTATCCATGCTTGCAAAGCCCATGGCTAATTGTGATCCAGTTCTCTGAGTCCTATCAACTCTAGCCTTTGCTCATGATGAGAAGCTAACACCTCGGTTGTGTTGTTCTGCACAGAGTGAGGTAGCCTGGATTCTGGTTCTTTTCTGACTCTTTCTCCCATGTAGAAAAGCTGAGGTGGCTGGTTCCCTAGCTTCCAACTTAAGGGTAAGGAGACCATCTGTTGCACAGGGTTGGTCTGAGCATCAAATGCGATCCCATGCAGAAAGAGCTTTATAAAGGTCCTGCCTGCTACACAATCAGGTTTGGATAAGCTAGAGTTATAAAAATTGTTATCACTGGGTGGAAATCTGCCTACTGATACATCTGCCTAATAGTTTTGTGAGATGAGATGCTATACTTACAGTCCTCTATGCCTAGATCAGCTAAGGAACTGAATCACTTTGCCACAGGGGACACCAGCCTGAGGCAGAAGAGGTTTTGTGAATAGTGGGGCCAGCAGATCCCTGTACTTAGCCCACTGTGGCTGCTGCAATGCTCAGGAAATCCATCCTTGACATATTTGTCCATGGGCAGGGCATAGGACAGTGTCCAGGTTAAGCAGAATATACCTTAGTCTTTCTTTCCCAGCCCAAGGTGGGCCCCTTCTATGACTTCCGCATTCACACTGCGTAAGTATCACATGGCTGTTACACCCACGGTCTGCTGTGAATTACTTCCAGTTGATAAATAAATGGAAACCACCTGAGACAAACACACACTCACTCACACACACACACACACACACACACACACACACACACATCCCCCCACAAACACATTCTGAAAGAGCAATGTACACAGATCCAGCATTAGAGTCTCAACAAAGAAACCTTAAACACACCAGCTCCCCTCCTGTCACTGTGCAGGGAGGAAATTTCATCTGGGGCTGGATGGGGCTCCCCAGGGGAAATGATATACTGTGAGAGAAACTGCAGCTCAATTTCAGGATGTGCTTATTAAGTGAGATGAAAAAAATAGAAATGATGGTGCATCCCATCATCTGGTCCTCCTCTCTACGGCAGTGAGAGCTTGGAGTAGTGGTGGAAAGGCCGAGAAGCTGTTTGCAGGGAGAAGCAGCCTAGGACTGTGGTGATGACATAGACAGGCTGCAGCCGGGCACTGGAAAGGTAAAATGGGTTACTAGTGAGAAGCAAGGGGCTCCAAGGGAAGGGGTGGAAGGGAGGGAAGGAGAGAAAGTAAAGACAAAAAGGAGAAGGAAATTCGGAGTCAATTGAGAGCGGAGCAAGAGAGGGCAGAGTACCAAGTGTGGGACTTTCGACTGAAGAGTGAGAAAGAGCACCGGGGCAGGTAAGGGAAGAGAGGCTCGGACAAGAGTTCATCTGGGAGAGTGAGGTAAAATGCGGACAAAGAGCAAAGGAGGAGATAAAAAGCAAACGTGTAGAACACAGCAGTTGACATGAAATTCTCGTTAGACCAAACGCAAGCAGCCCATGGCAGGAAGGAACTCCCCCTATCCACCAACTGTGGGCTTCTAGATGGGGTGCTCATTGGAACAAGATGGGGAGTCAGTCTCTGTGGGGATGGAGCTTCGGCACTGCCTCTCTGCCAGGAAAAGGCAGGACCCAGGAACCTCTGACATGGAGGGAGGCTCTCTCTTTGCCCTGCTTCTAGTTCCTCTCTACAAAACAGAAGCCATGAGAAGTCCTGACCAGGGGCTGCTCTCGTCCCCTTCCAGTGTCTTTTGACCTGAATGCAACTCCCAAGTCCACAGCTTGGTCCCCAAAATCTCTTATCCTTTGGCTTGTACTCATCACTGGGGTCTTATCCGGCATCCTGTGCACCTTCTGAGCACTGACGGGGGAGTACTTCTGCTACTAGTGAGTCACATTCCCATTTGTCACCATCCCTGTGCACATGCTGACAGTGTCTGAGGATGCTGCTTTCATTATGTCCCAGTCTGACTTCATTCGATCCTGAGCTCTGCTCATCTTACTTTCGGGAGTGTCCTGGGGTCCAGATGCTCTCAGGGCACTGCCAGGGGCTCGATCCTTTGGCCCAACTCCTTCCATGTTACAGTGAGCTATGTACTTGGCCACCCTGCATTATTTCTTGGGAGTAGGTATGGTGTTCATGTTCCACCCCTTGCTAATGTGCTGTCCGATTCCTCACAGTAGCTCAGTCAATCTTTGCTGAATGACTGACTGAAGGGTGAGAGAAATTTATGCTGTAAATGCTTCTTCAATCAAGGCCTGACCTAAAAGCTGAGGTGGGAGTTTCTCTGTGTGGGGTGATAGGAAGTGGCAACTCTGCCTTAGGTTACCTGCTATGGCTGAGTGTCAGTCCTGCCCCAGCTGCTGTGAATGGCTCTCCTCAATGGGTCCATATACAAGAGCTGTCGCCTGTGAGCTAAGCCTAGCCTAAGCAACAGAAACTCACCTGTTATGTGAGCTGAAGCAAAAGATAGAGAAGCAGTCCAGTGTACCCCTTTACTGGCACCAAACAGGCTAAACGCTGTTCTGGGCGCAGCGTGACTAGAAGTGACCCCCCATGTGTTTTAGTAAACAGCAATCAAGGGCAAAAGCCAAGGAACCCTTGGAGGGTAATCTGAAAGCAAAACAGGCTAATGTGGAGTAAGCCTGTGCTGACCCCCTCAGCTCTTCACACCTCTTCTACTTCCTGTGTTTTCATTTGAATGGCAGCATAGCAGGTTGGGGGGCGGGGGGAAGGAAACCACACTATAATTAGAACCTTGGAACATGCCACTCACTTGATTTGACACAGAACCTACTAATGAGTAAGATCATAATTTCATGTAAGAAATATGCCCAGTTTGACCTGCAGCTGCCTCTGGCCCTTCGTTTGCCTTATACAGCCAATTTTTAAGCCTCTGGCCCAGACCTGGGAGTTTCAAAACTGTCACAAATTTGTCTCTCAATGAGACTTCAGGTCTAGCAGGTCTATTGAGACGGTTATACCCTTACCGAGCCCCATTAGGAAATTCCTCCGTGTATTCCCTGCAGGCAGTGGAAATCGGAGGTCAGAGGCCCTTTGTTAGGGGTTTGGCATTCTATGCCTTCCCTTTCTACCTGCCAAGCACCTCCTAGCTGGTCCTTTCTGTGCTCTATTCTATCTGCCCTGTCTGATTATGGACTTGATCCTCTGTTCACACATAGCTCATCTTCTCTTGCTGACATGAGTTCATCTCTCTAATTCAAAGGCCATTTTCTGAGAATTCTGAACTGAAACCGAAGCTGGCACAGACTTTTTTCTTCATTTGTAAACTGATAAACTTGAAGCTTCTGCAAAGTTAAAACAATGAATTCCATTTACTTTCAGCCTTAAACCACACAAGGAGGGCATGAGTCTTTGGAGAAAGATTATTCTGAGAAACTGAAAGCATGAGACTGTGGATGATCCTGGTTCTTCCTGCGTACACATCCTCTTCTTCCATGCATGCCCTAACCCTGTCTGTAAACCCTCTGAGAGCTGTATGTTGAGTCCATACATGGAAGAGAATATGGCTCCAGATCAGGGACCCAAAAACAGGTCATTGACTAGTCATGTTCTGTGTTCTCATTCTCTTACTTTTCCTGCCAAAAACTTCCTTTCTAGCCTGCTCATCTTGTGTTTAGACACCGAAGATCTTTCTGAAACAACTCATACAGTGTCACTGCTGTGTTCCCTATTCCCAGTGTTCAGGGAAATCCCACTTCTAAGAAGGCAGAACCAGGCTTCTCTGCCATCTAAGCCATGAGTACACCCTAGGGCTCCTGCTTCCCCTTCAGCTCATGTCTCTACTTGGTCTCTTGAACTTGCCCTGTTGTGTATGCTGTTCCTTCAGTCTGGGATCCTGGCTCTCTGCCGAACTTTCATAAGAAAATCCATCCTGCCAAATTCAGCTTAAATGTCATGTATTCTGAAAATGGGGGGGAGGGGGACAAATCCTCTAGATGGAAGTGACAGAAGACTTCATGCCCCTCACACCCGAGCAAATGAAGAGCATGAAGACTGCTACAAAAACATCCCTGTAATGGTTGGTGTCCGTTTTCATCCACACATTCAATCAATGAATATCTATTGTCCCAGGCCTTACTCTAGACATGTGGAAGGAAAAGGTAAACAAAACAGCCAGGCCCCATCCTCATGGAAAAATGTGATCTGGTTGGGGTGAAGTAGGCTACCCCCCTTTATAATCTACTTTATACCCATAGATGTGTCATCAGGAAAAATGCTATGGAACAAGAAAGTGCTGTGGAGAGATGAGATGAGTGGTAGGGAACTGGCTTCACACAGATAGTCAAGCAGACTGCTCCCCTAAGGTGACTTCTAGCAAAGAGCTAAAGAAGAGAGGAACACTCGGGAGCTGGGGACAAGCCGGAGGTACGTGAAGGAGCTGTAGAGACATGTTAGGAACACCAACAGCAGGCAGGGCCATGTGAAGCAACAGTGAGGTCTTGGGTCCTACCCTGCGTGCACCTAGAAGCAAAGGCTAAGGCAGTCTGTCAAGATCCACTGTGCCTGAGTGTGGAGAACAAATGTTGTCAGAACTACGCTGATGAGGAGACCGGTCAGGCAGGGGAGGGGAGAGATTCACACAGTGATGATGGTCGCTTGTCACATGAAGAAAGACAGGGCTCAGGAGAAAGAGGGGGATTCTGGGAAAGTTCCAAATTTCAGCAGCTCTAACAAGATCTGTTTAAGAATGAGAAAGAAAGAAAGGATGGAAAAGTGACATGGATGTTCAAGGCCCCACAATGAACAGCTAAAGAATGCAGTTATAGCTTTTGGAAGATGGAGGCTGTAGGAAGAGCAGGATAGAGGTGAGGGTGCAGAGACCTATTAGAACTGAAGAGATTTATTGGATACATTCTGAGTTTAAAATGCTATTGAGATAAATAATGAAAATTAAGCCTAGATATGGTGTTTTCTCCCAACTAACGAGAGAATACCTCGGGATCTTCAACTGCATTTCCACATGCCTAAATCATCCTCTTATGACTCTTATTCTGCTGAGAAGTTCCTCTCTGCTCTGTGGTATCATCTAGAATCCCCAGGTTAGTCACTTAGATAGCATCAAGTATAGTCTTATCCTAAAATTGTAGTAATTCCATCAATTTCTTAGACATCTCAAAGACAAGGAAATGACACTATCACTGCATCTACAGGATAGGGTAGATTTCCAAGGACATAACTTTAAAACAGAGACTCAGTCATTCCTTGGTGCTCTCAGGGTATTGGTTTTTGGATCCTCTGAGGATTCCAAAATCCAGAGGTATGTGAGTAGCTTCCATTATATAGTACAGTATTTGCATGTAACTTAGGCACATCTTCCCATTTACTTCAAATCATCCCTAGCATTATACCCAACATAATCCAAAAGCTATGTCCGTAGTTATTATACCTTATTGTTTAGAAAGTTATTATAAGAACAAAAGCCTGAACATGTTCACTACAAATATGATTTTTTTCCAAAGAAAGAGGCTTTGAAGAATAGTAATTTACTGTCTCCTGTGATCTCTGAGTCAGTTATTGGACAGTGGCCTGGCTGGACAGTTCTACCTCAGAGTTTCTCACAGGGACTCAAGCCAGTGACATACAAGACTGTACTCCTCCGAGGGCTGAGCTGGGTCAGAGACTGGCTCATGGCTGCAAATTCATGCTGGCTCTTGGAGGGAAGCCCGGGTGTCTTTCCACACTGACTTCTCAGTATGGCTACTTGAATGTCCTTGCTACAGAGTGGTTCAGTGGATCAGAGGTTGAAAACTTTCTGTGAAGACCCAAAGAGCCACTATTGTGAACACTGTTGGCCACGTCAAGCCTCTGTGACATACACTCTTTATTTAATTGTAATTCAAACACTAGCTTACAAATCATGGTAATAGAGGCTATGGGCTGGGTTCAACTCATGGGTCCTAATTGGTTGATCCCTGCCCTAAAGCCTGGCTTCTTAAACTGTAGGTCATAAATCCATATGTATTCATGTAATTAAGCTTTGTGTAAAAAAAAAAATGGTAACAGTAAAAGGTTTATGAGCTGTCAAAACCCAAAAGTTTAAGAATCTGAGCTGCTTCCTGCAGATCATGCTATGGCATGCATGCATCCTCACTGCAGCCTTGGTTTTGAACATATGTGAGCAGCTGGCATTGTGCATGCCTTCACACCACAAAAGACAAACTGATGCCTGGAACACCTGGGCTTGGTTTTGTAATGTTGTGTGCTACACAATGCAGTGTTTTTACTGTACACACAACATTATCTGCAATTATAGAAACATTAATTATGGAAAAGAGAACTCATATTTTCCTACCCTCAATCCTTAGCATGTAAGTACCAAATCATGTATCTCTTTAACTGTATTGTGTTAGAATATTTGATATTTTTTTTAAAAAAATGCTGTTTGAATTCACATACAAGTCTTCAGAACTCAATAAATATTGAAAAAATGAAAGCAATTATCTGACAAATTACTAAGTCATGTGTAAGAAAAAGGAAATCACGATTGTATTAGACTTTTGATAACTAAATATGAAGGGAGGCAACTACAAGAGAAATTATTAAAACAAACAAGTTAAGTATATACAGCAACAGTGTATATTAAAATAGTCCTAAAGATGTATGAACTTGAGATAGATTACAAACAGGAGCCTGGCTGAGGAATCCACCAAAACAGGGGCCCTCCTAAATTTTGGGTTTCCTTGTTTTGATTGGGGACAGTGTATTTTTATTTTTAAAACTGGGTACCATTATGTAGCCTAGATTAGACTAAAACTCAAAGCTATTTTCCACGCTAAATCTCCCAAGTGCTAGGATTATAGGCATACGTCACCATGCCTGGCCTGTAAATAAAATTTTCTTGAGATATTGCCATATTCATTGAAAATAAGAAATAAAAAAATGCTATTTGAATTGCTTGCTCACTTGAATTTCATCAGAAATTATTAAATCAATTATAGTATTATAGTTGCATTTAGGACTGAATTTCTAAATTTTGAAGTGACCTTTAAACACACCTATCATTTCATAGTGTGTGTTTATGTGATGTGATGTTCTTGGCCTTGACAATTAAAAATTCAAAATATTGATCAACTCTGAAAAACATTGAAGAAACTCTGCTCCTGTAGTATTAAATATCTAGCCTGGATTTAATTCTTTATGTAAAAGTAAATAAGTACATCCATGTCATTAGTATACAATCTTGCTTTTGTCTTTAATAAATGACAAAATGAAATATACCAAAGAATTGTTTTAAAATAAGATTCTTTGTGGTTTATTGTCAGTTAACAATTTATATGTGTACCTAGTTCAGATGGGTACACATATACTTGGGTTCATATAATACTTTCTTCAGCAGAAGGGGTCATGAGTGGAAAAAGTCCTGGCTTACAGCAAGCAATCACCCCAAAGATGAATCTTACTACAGCAGCTGCATTCCAGTAGATCTGGAGTACTAGCATTCATTCTTAATTCCTACCCACAACAACGAGGGACCAATTGTTTTAGAGGCAGTGTATTAATTTCATGCTGCTATTGTAACAAATTTACACAAACCTCACAGCTTTAAACAAATAGAAATTCCTTTTTTTTTTCTCAGTTCTGGAGGCCAGAATCCATAAGGCCTTTCACTGAGCTGAAAACAAGGATCAGATCATAATCTGGAGGCTCAGAGGAGAGTCTGTTCCAGGATTCTTCAAGTTTCTGGTGACTGATGACATTCCCTGGCTTGTGGCATTATCACCCCCATCTTCAAGGACAAAGCTGTCAAATCTCTGTTCCCATATTCCCATTATTTTCTCTGTGTTTGTCTCTGGTGGCATCACTGCCTCCTCCTCATATGTATGTGTGATTACATTTAGGACCCATGATAATCTCCCTAACTTAAATTCTTCATTTAATCACATCTGCAAAGATGCAACCATTCGGGAAATATTCATGGGTCTTGGGACTAGAAACTGTTCTTTGCTTGGCCATTCTTCAGCCTACTACAGCAAAACTGAACAGCGAGCAGTGAATCACATTGTTTAATTATTTTTTAAAAAGAAATTTTATAACTCCATTCATTACTCAACAAATAGTCCCTGAACTCCCATTGAGCTGGAGGCACTGGGAATACAACAGAAAGGAGACATGACTCCTGCCCTCAGGAAAGCAGACACATCATACTTATTACACAACTTGTGCTAAGACCATGAAGAACAGCAAGGCTTGAGGTCTTAGGTGAGGTGGGAGCAGCAGACAGCTCTGGAAAACCTCCCTCTGTGGAAGCTCATGTTTGAAAGCTAAAATAGCAACTAGCAAGAGAATTCAGGTAGGTGTGTGTGAGTGTGTGTGTGTGTGGGGGGAACTTACAAGGTGTTCAGAAAGAGGCATGGGACATGAGCCAAAAGTAGAGGTCACAGAAACCAGACTTCAAGCTCCCCTGGACTTAGCTGTCCTTGAGGTAACATCTTGTTTGAAAAGATTACTTTGGACACATGAGTAGTTGTGCTGAAGGGGAGGGTAAAGGAAACAGGATGGCTGTGGATAGAAGGTTAGTTTATTTTTGTTCTAGCAGTCGAGAGAGGACATATGAGACCACCCATTGCTGAAGGTTTCTATTTGTTTGGACTTCTAGGTGAGCAGATATCTTGCTCCCAACCTTGGAGCCCACTAGCCTTCCAGTTTCACATCCCCATGAATGGTCCTGCCTGGACAGGCATCCTCTTACCCTGTAAGTGGTACACCATCCCAACCCTATTTCGACATCCCGATCACAGACTACTGTGAACAATCTGTGCAGATGCTCCAACCCTCCTGTGGGTATTTTACATATAAGTGAAAGTGAGAAATACTAAAACTTCTTGATCTTTCTTTCTTGGAGTGGGAAGAAAGAAAGGACTTGGCTAGGCTGTACCCTCCAAGTAAGGGACATTGGCACAAGTGTACTCTCTTTGCAGCCCAGGTTTTAGGAAAATAAGGCTACTATAGCATCTTCTCAAACTGGTGAGAAGAAAGGCTTGCTGGTGACATCACTGAGGGACAGCACGAGAGGAGAGGGCAGAATGGAGATAACCCGGGATGGAATCCTGGTTACTTCTCAGGAACATGGAGAGCTCTGTGTATTACAAATACAGAGACTGGATCTATTCAAAGGATACAGGCTAGGACAGACAAGCCTGCATGCCTAGTAAATGATTACCAACTGCATGGCATTGGCATACAATCACACGCCACTTCCTTCCATCTAATAGGCACCATTCTGCAAATCAGATTATAAGATGTATCAAAACATTTCTATAAAGTATCTAATTGAGAACAATTTAAATAAATAGGTCATTTTTTTTTCCAGGTAATTATTATCAAAATTCAGACTGGAACCCAAAACTCTTAAATCCTGAAATCTACTTCTTTCTACTAAGCTAGTAAATCCACAGTGGAGCCATCGCTGGGTTCATTGTGCAGACTCCCAATTAATCACAGTGGAAAGCTCTACTCGCCAAGTGAAAATCCTCTAGTTTGAATTCTTAATCCCCCACCAGCTGAGTTTACCACAAAGACATGAATATATAATTGAGACATAAAGAAAACATGCCACCAAATTAAATTGTCCTAATTTTAAATCAATAAATTCCTTTTCAAATAACATGAAATGAAGATAAAAAGAAAAATGTGGGGCCCCAGTAACTCCAGAAGTATTGTACTTCTTTCTGAGCTGAACTCCAGCAGATGCCAGCTAGATTTCCCACCAATGTTCGATGTTGCTGGTCACAACTGATGTGCATTGGGAATGTCATTCCTATGGTATATATAGTCCACGTTCAGACATCTAGAAGTCTAAATTAGTTTGGAGACATGTGAAATGGCAAGCCTTCTCCTCATCTGCACACAAGATCTCAGGCAAGAGGAGAAGGTGGCTGCTGGTGTCTCTTGCATCTATCCTTAGCTGTAACCTCATTCTCTCAGGTACACTATCACAATGACACGCCCAGCCCAATGTTACGTACTCCTCTTTGAGTGTATAAAGAACCACTCCTCCACTACCCCGTGACACATTCATCACTGCTGTGACTGCAGGTGTAAGCAAAGCATGCTTCCTGCAACAGATGTGGTGGTAGACAGGTCTTGGCAATCTGTCTCCTCTGTGTATTAGGCACTACACAAGGGGCACGGAACCAGCAGGGGTTGGATGCATCCTTTCCTTCTGAAACGTCTCCCTTCCTCTCAAGGCTTATTAACCAAGGTGCTTGTCATGTTTGATTCCACTGATAGCTTTGCGGATATTGTCCACTGTCAAATCCATTTACTGTACATTGCCTTGAGGAACAGAAATGGCACTCTTGTCTGTATATCAAGAAAAACCAAGTCTGGGGAGAAAAACTACACATCGCCACCCATTCAACAGGAAGGTGTAGTCCACTTTCCGGCCCTTCTCTGTGACACATAAGTGCCACTCCTCTTCTTCCCTTATGGTTCTTGCCTGGGACAACATGTCTTCCCCAGAGGACCTAAGAAGTCCCACTCACAACTGAGAAACCCTTTGTGAAACACAGCCTTCGATGGTGTCTAATTATTAGGGAGCTGCGTTGACTCTGTTTTGGTGATTCATCAGATCTATGGCACACAAACACCCTAATCTCTGCTCTAACAAGATAGTGGTTTGTTGGTAATGTGGTCCCTTCTACTGCAATGTCAGGGATTCTGAGATCTTTATGTTCCAAGCACCTGCTGTTGAATGGGATTGAATAGTGTTCCCTGATAATCTTCAATTCAACAGTAGATAGGCAGAGAGCCTTCTAGAGTGATGTCTTCCAAGGCCAAAAGACACTGAGAATTTTTAGTTTTCAAAGGAAGGCAACAGTGGCCTGAATATAAGTCACAAGGCAAACTGCACACCAGTCTTTCTGAGCAGGCAAGAGTCACCATGGGCCACTCAGGGCACTGAGATCAATAACGCTGCATTTGATATCACTCTCTGCAAACCATTGTGTATATATCCTGCAGCCTCCAACTCCACAAGCCTTTAGGGATATGACAGTGAGGACATAGTCTAGATTAGATGTGCACGGCTTTCCCAGGAAGCCTCCAAAAGACCCCATACAATCTTTAATTAAGAATATCTGAAAGGCATGATCAGGAAGGGGCTTTAAAAAAAAGAATCTCTGCCTCACAATTAGTTTGAATAAAGCAATAACTCCAATCTGCAAATGAGAGGCCACATAAGGTTTATTTCAACAATGCTGATATTTAAGATCTGAATTCATTCTCCCCCAAAATAAAATGACAACCTTGCTACTTGGAAGCTGAATAAAGAATGAAGATACAGGGGAAAACCTTGCCAATTTCTTCATTCCATGGCGAAGCTAAGACAGCTTGGAAACAGTTCAGATTCGCTAGGGAAAGCCACCTCCGGGAAATGATGTTCCTGGCTGCTTATAGAATTTCACTAGGGAGCCCTAACTGCTCACCTGAAGGAGTACTGCTGACTCCCTGAAGTTCTAAGAAGTAGTCATGGTCACCTGGATCTCTGTTCCCTTAGAGCCATATGTGAAGTAAAGGGTTTTTTCAGAGGAGCCCTGTCTACTATTGTGACCAGAGTGATGATGCTAAGTTTTCCAAACTGCTTAGAAAACATAAGGTATGTTGCTTGACCCCTAAAACCATATCCAAAGAACAGAAATGACTTTAATGAAACCAGTGTTACATACCCTCCTTGACTTACGGAACAGGTATGCTTATAGTGGTTTTCCTGGGATGTTGGCCTAGCCCTTCTTGCAAGTGATGCCCCTCTAGTGTCTGTAAGGGCTCCCAGAAATTAAAAACCTCACGAGGTAGAGTGAGATGCTTCATTGGCATGCTACCTACATTTTGCTGATCAACTGCAAGGAGAATGTCTTACTTCCTCACCATTTTCCACAGTGCTTTGAGGAATACTTCAATTTCATAGTAGAATTTAATTCCCATAGCTTTTCAAAGTTCTGCTAAATTTAAATGCAGAGCCGTATGATCAGAGAAAATGTACGTTTTCATATATTTCTTGAAGGAAGCAGAAAGAGAGTGTCCCAGTGTTCTCCACTGTTTGTCACTTGGGGTCACTGAAACCTAGACATGAACATAAAGTTCTCCTGTGTGAGCTGAATCCTGTCTCTTGGGGACTGGTTGGTGCTGTTGACCTCCACCGTGGACTCAAGCAGGTGTAGTTAGAATGGAAACTGGTCATAAGATCTTCCCAGTGCTCCAGGAGCCTGGTAGTGTGAGGAGGAGATGGTACCTCCTACTGTGTGCGGAGGGACAGAAATCTTTGCCTCAAAGTAAGAATCAGATCATATCCTTCCCTTTAATATTCTGTGCTTCAAATTTCCTTTTGCTGTGACACACCTGTAAAAGTCATTGGTGCATAGGTATCTAGAAATTCAAAGTTATTGTTCCTATCCTCTTAATCACAGTACTGAGTTTTGCTTGACAAGGTCAATTAATTATTCAAGGTTGTAACAGACACACACACACACACACACACAATTGGGCTCGCAAGAAGAGAGGATTAGGAACCTGGAGACAATAAAAGGTAAATGAAGGGTTGGAATGGTCACAGTTGAATTGTTTATGGCACTAGCTGGCTGCAGGTCTCATAGCCCAGTCTCCTCCTGCTGAAATTCCATGAACACAGGGACTGGGTCCCTTACTGTACAGTAGACATCAGTGGTTCCCTCCTGCACTAGAGTTTCAGAGCTGCTTGACTCCAAAGGCAGGTAATTAACTATGAGACAATAGCAGGGATTTTCAGATTAACTCTGCCTAGAGAGAAAGAGGAAAACTCATTTGCACCAAACAAAAGGGACAGGGGGTGCGATTAGATGCTCTAATGACAATGGAGAGACCTAGATAGGGCTTGAAAAACTGATAAAGAGGCCCAAAGCTTTTTTTTCTTATTATTAAAGGAATATCTTTGTTTTTCCAAGTTCTGCCTTCTAGTGTTCTCTATCATGCAAATGTTTTTGTAGGTGAGATTAAAAGTCCCAAGGGTACTTGGTCAAGGCTGAGAAGTCCTCCTCCATGCTTGGGTGAGGAAGGCCTTTCGCCTCTGTAGTCTCTGCAATGGGGCTTGACAGTCTAAACACTTGCAGGATTGGGAGACCAAGGGCTCCTTAGATGTCTTCTCTAGCTGCCTGCAACTTGGCAAATGACCCAGTGGTAGCCAGTTATTTTATTCACTCTGTTTTCCAAGGTCCCACGTCTTCCATGGGACCAACCAAGACAGGAGGATGGCCATTTTGAATGCATACAAAACTCATTTGGCAGCAAAATCTAGAGCTGAAATATGCAGCTAGATTTCAGAAGCAGACACTTACTAATTGTACCCATGAAGATGAAATCTAGAGGTCAAAAGGATAGATGTGTTTTTTATAAGATTTATTTTATTTTTTATTATGTGTATGTGTGTGTTTGGTTGTATGTGCCTGTAAGTGTAGGGGCCTGCCAAAGACAGAGGAGGACATTGGATCCTCTGGAACTGGTGTTACAGATGATTGTGATCCACCTAACATAAATGCTTAGAACCAAACTTGGGTCTTCTACAAGAGCCATCACTCAATGCTCAGCCGCCCCCATCCCCCATCCCATCCAAAAGACAATATTCTAGCTGCCTAACTGGTTATGCAAATCCTTGAGTGGCACTTCTTACTCTCCATATTCTGGATGTCATCTTCCTTTCATTCATCTTTAAACTCTTCTTCTCTGTCCTAGCTAAGAAAAGAACCCCAGTCTTCCATCCTGCAACTTTTGTTTTTAAAGGAATGCCATCTCTTCTTCTTTTCATCATCTCTCCAAAATCTGTTTCCATCCCAGGTCTAGCCCTTCATGGTGGGAAACATCCTCACCATACCAGTAACCACTGGTAACACTGTCCAGTAATGCTCTCTGTGGTGAAAGCTCAGGTCCGTGCTCTATGTCTACATAATCTACTGTGTTAGAAAACATGGTTCCTAGGACTGAAGAAATGTTAGTTATTTCTGCTGTTTTAAACTGTCACTCTAGTGAGTCACTAGTTAACACAGTCTCTGCTTTGTCCAATCCTTCCCAATACATTCCCTTCTACCTGCCTTCAATGCAAGTCCAAAGCTCTCCTTCTCCCAGAGATGATTTTTCCATCCTTGCCAAAGAGACTTGGCCCATATAATTCTCTGGGCCTTGTCTGAAGCCTGGATCCTTCTCTTTCACCAGCTGCTCCCTCCAAGTTCCTTACTGCACAATTTCTAAGCACCTTTCTTCTCTTCCTCAGGCTGGCCACATCCCACCCTGTGGCTGAGTTCAGTGCCTCCATGTCTTCCTTGGATTCCCACTGATCGGCCATTGGGTCTGGCCATGCACCATTCCTCTCACTGGGACTCACAATGGCTCTGTGTGACAGCTGCTACTCCAGCTCCTCTTCTGCCTGTCATCTGCAATGAGTGAGGGCTATAAATGCCAACCCAGTCCAAACTGAACACAGTCCACATTGGAGGCTCCTGACCAGTCCTGTTCTAGAAACCATGCTTCCCTATCATCATGAAGAGATGAAGAGAGATTAGGAGAATCTATAAAATCACAAAGTCATCTATAAAACAAAACAAAAATCAAACTAATGGAGTAGAGATTCAGGCAACATCATCCATACTCACATGGATTCTTGGAGATGAATTGAAATAATGACACACCGTTCTATCTCTCCACACAAAAGTAAATTGGATCTTCAAGGGCAACACTGTGTTCATCCTTATGTACTAAGTTCCAAGTCATGGGAACATCCTGCTAGAAATATTTGTTGGAGACTAATTATTGCAGAAAGGAATGAATGAGTTCATGTCTGCTTCTTGGGCAAATGAAGTTATGGTGTCATGATTATGTTTAAGAGGCAACCATTTTAAATTGTAACTGTAAAGAAAGATCTAATATAGAGAACTAAAGGGCTGCATAGGCTATTTGACAGTCATGATGTTACAAATAATCTTGGACTTCAGACAGATTGCAAGAGGTGATGGCAGTGTCCCCCCCCCACCTCTTCATGTGCACACGTGTGCACACACACATATGAAGCTGGCTGTATAGATATAAGTCCATGTGGGCACAATACTGGGTCTGTTCTTTGTTGTTACTGATGTTTGCATTTCTGTTTTTCAATGATCACAATGCTATTTGGAGAACTCAATGTGCCTGACTTGCATTCCTGCAGTGTTTGGTTGAAAAGCAACTTAAATCCAGACCGTCAGCTTCTGCTAAGGGAATTAGGGTCTCTGTTCAGTATAATAAATGATCCCAAGACAAATATATTTCTTTTTTTAATCCTGCATGGTAGTATATCCTCTTTCCAATACAGAGTCTGGCTCTATTTAGTTTGTCTGATTGCTTTGAAGAACAAGACAGGTTGACTCTGGAAAAACTATGGTCGTCTATTCATTAACGTGTCAATAATACTCAGCCCAGGCATATTGACAGCGGATTAGCTTGGGCTGAGTCTGTGTACAAGACCAATGCCTTCTTTAACCCAGCTTGTTTCCAGATCAATACACCCATCAGCATTCGAAAATTAGCCCAAGATGAGATTCCAATACTCGAGATGGTGTGTCATGGGAAGAGGGCACCTAGCCAAGTCACAGATGTAAACACCTGGCTATGGATTAAACATTTTCCATTAGCTTGGACGTGAGTAAGGATGGATGTAGACTGTATCCCCTCCCTTCCTCCTGTTGCCCCACCTCCCAAGCATTCAGTCTTCTTTCTTGGAGCTCATGTAAGATCTTTGTACTATAATTCCAGATAGTTCCTCCAGTAAGCATTCATTAAATGCCCAATGTATACAAATCAGTCTACTATTTAGGGCAGGCATGTACAGGTGTGTGCAAGGTGATGTAGAGGAAAAAAAACATTGACTAAAACCTGGCTTCTTGTTTTCTAAGAGCTGTTAGAATTGTCCCTTTCATCCCCTTTCTTATTCCATGATGGTGCCACTTCCTGTAGCAAGCTTCTGGTCAAAGCTCCTAGCCTTTCTTGGTCATTGAAAGACATTCTGCCCAAGGAAGGACTTTAGAGGTACTGCCTAGTAAAGATCGCGAATGGCTTCCCTGGAGCGTTCACCAAACTTCCCCACATAATGGCCACTCTTATCTTTTGTTTTGTCTACCTATCTACTAGGAAAATCTATTGTATTCTGAGAATGTATACTACGCGCTCAAACAAAAACCTCACATAGCAGTACCTAGGCTGCTATTTATAATGCACTCAAACATCAGCTATGCAATTCTATTTTAAAACGCTATTTGCACAAAGTTGTTTGAAAAAATACTCATTTATATAACCAATAAAAGAAAGAAAACATAATTTCCTTTGGTTAAAAAAACAATAAGTGAAAGTTATAAAACCCTGACGTGACCATATTCTGCCACAGCCTGATAGCTTCCAGTTGCTGCCATCTCCATTGACTAAGCTGTACCCAAGTGTCCCCGTATCCTAACCTGCTCTCCTCTCACAGCTGCTCACACTACCCTGCTTCTCCCAGTTCTGATTCATGACCCCGGTCTGCTTTCTTCATCTTTCACTGAGACTACCCCTCACTCTTCCAATTTGTACTTCTCAGTCCCTCCTCATTTTTTCTCTCTCAGCAGTCACCCCAGGTCTTCACCCTACTCTCATGCATACCGCCAGGAAAGCAGGCTGCAAGAGGGACTTCACGGGCCTGCCTGACACCTGCCATCTCACTGGTAAAGAGAGCCAGGGACCAAGATGGGGGCTGCGGAGAGGGAACTCCAACCTAGAATTTCACTTCCCAGGATCTTCAGTTCTGAGAGAACAAACAAGTGTGTAACCTACTGTAAAACATGACTAAATGTTTAAAAATAACAGTAGTGTTTAAAAAAAAAATCAAAGGGAACATTCAATAGCACAGTGACTAACAGGTAAATACTCCTCCATGGGCCAAGCTTCCTAGTAAGTGCTTTAGTTCATCTGTGTGTAAAATGTAATCCCAGCCCCACTCCTCACATTCACCCCATTTCACACAAGAGGCCCCTGAGGGGCAGCAATACTTGTTTTAGGCCTTTCCATCAAAAAGCAGACAATGTGACTCAAAACTGTTGTTCAATAACTAGGAATCCATCTCTTTGTTAAGTGTAGTTTGCTGCCCATGGACCAGTCTGATTTTGAGGAGTGTGAATGACAGCTCTATGATGTGAGAAACAGAGAGAGCAGAACCTACAAAAATACCACAAAACCCACCCAAACACCAGCAACCTCCCCCCCCCAAGCAAACTGTGTGCCTAACAAAGTGCAAACAGGAAGAGAACAGAACAGCCAAGCAGGGACCCTGAATCCAGTCTTATAGCAGAGACACAGGGGAGATAATCCTGGGTTGGATGAGGAAAGAAGAAAGTACAGTACACCAGTGTGTGTGTGTGTGTGTGTGTGTGTGTGTGTGTGTGTGTGTG
>CABHPH010149610.1:20475-46592 GCA_902168325.1 Peromyscus nudipes
TAAGATCACTGCTGCTTGGCTCTGCTGTCACTGAAGGCTGGTCTAGGGCATGGCACATATACTGTAACAGAAGAACATTACAATTCTGGTCTTAAAATAAAGCAAACTTGTAGCTGGATGCAACATTTTAAAAATGCTAAAAGGAGTGAAAGCCAAGGAAAGCAATAATTAGAAGATAATTTTGTACAAAAAATATTATTGGAATACAAGAAAAACTAGTTCAACTCAACAAGCAAATTATTGGAACGTTCAGTGTCTAGCTGCAAGATGAAGACCAGAAAGGTGTCCTTGCTGGGGAGGAGAGCAAGGATCATCTTGGTTTAGGAGCATGGAAAAAACAGTGAACATTGACATTCTCATCCATCCATTTAGGCCTCCCAGCCAAGCCCCACTCACCTTGTACAATGAGGTGGACCCTGGAGGTCTTAGGGTGGTTATCTGTCTGTACCGAACAGGTATAAGGGCCCTCGTCATACACATCCACATTCTGGATCTCAATGCTGTACTGGGTCTGGGTGTTACTCAGGAGGACCACACGAGGATCTAGGCACCACTTGTCATTTCCAGCATAGAGGATGGTACTGCGGTTTAGCCAAGCCACCCGGGTGACTCGGTTGTCAATTGTACACCTGCAAGACAAAGCCAGACAGATAAGTGAAAGGACCAGAGAGAAAAACAGAGGCTGTTAGAGCCAGGCTAGCATACCTCCTCATGCCTTATTTCCCCCCTTCATATCTAGTGGACAGACATGCATTTCCTATGTTTGTTTTGCTATGGGTAGAACGTTCCAGAACTCACCAGCAGGACACTTGTAGGATTGTGGCTTTAGAATATCCAGTTATCCAAACTTTCTAGATTGTGAGGAGTTTAGTTCCTCTAAAGCCACGGGGGGAGGGGGGATGACCATTTCAAATAACTTCTAAGAGCAAACCCAAGGCATCTTGCTTACTCAGAATATGTAGGATGTTAGAATACTACTGGCCCACCTAGCTAAGCTCTAGGATCCCCATGATATGGACAGTGATAATCCCCATTGTCACTGTCTGGGTA
This sequence comes from Peromyscus nudipes, assembly GCA_902168325.1. NCBI lineage: Eukaryota > Metazoa > Chordata > Mammalia > Rodentia > Cricetidae > Peromyscus > Peromyscus nudipes. The sequence continues at coordinate 21,526 of CABHPH010149610.1, forward strand.
TTTGGGATGTGCTAAGCTGTTCAATACTTGCAACAGCCCTATGGGGTGTATTTTATTGGAAAAAGAATTCAGGCACAAGGATGCTAAATGCTTTTCCAATTCACAGTTAATATGTGCTGGCTCAGAAACCGAGCTTTAACTACAAACCATCCTTCCACTCATCTCAATATAGCAAATTCTAACAGAAGGCTTCTGAAGTCAAAACTAAATACGGACCACCACTATTGCTATTTATCTTCATTATACCCAGGGCAGAAATGTTCAATTATTGCTAGACTAAAGACATTTTCTAAAATCTCAAAACTGTTTTGCACATATAAAAATAGATTCCCTTTCTTTTTATTTTTGCATCTGGAGTCCTCAAGTTGTGGAAGCTTCCTTTTCTTTTCTGTACTTTGAAACCTCCCAGTAACTCTTGCCAAGTCTTCATCACATCTCTCTGTCTGTATTCATTTCCCTCTCTAGTTACACCAAGTATGTCCTATGGCCTAAGGCTAAATTCACAAACACAGTGTCCTGCTCCTTACATTACAATGCTGGGAATAGCTGCGTTGCACGGTCTGTATAATGATGCCTCAAATGTCTGCACTCTTTTCGTGTATAAAGTACTTTCACATTCACACTGTCTCATTAGGTTCCTGCAACAAATCTTGGAGGAAGATGCTCAAATCCATTTCCTGTTCCAAAGACCAGGGCTTCGGAGTTCCAACTTGCCTGGGTCTTATGCAGTGAAAGAGAAAGTGCTGAAGAAAAGTCCCCCCTTGAATATCTCATTCCTAGCACTTCACAATGTGCAAAGGTGACCTTTTCAGTGGGAAGGTATCATGGCTTACTTTGATTGCCAACTTCACTGGCTTCAGAAATTCTTGGAAACTAATAAAGCATATACACAGGGTTATCTTTGAGAGGATTAGGGGACGAGAGAAAGTTCTGCTAAGAATGTGGGGCTCACCATCTCAAGGGATGCCACAGAGACATCCTCTTTCTCGGATTCTTGTTGCTATGACATGAACTGCTCTGCTCTGGCCTCCCACCTCACCAAATATGATGGACTTGCACCTGTGAAACCATGAACTACAACAAACCTTGCCTTCTACAAGTTATTTCACTCAGGTATTTTTCCAGTATCAGAAAGCCAACCCGAAATGTCTTTGTGTCTGTTGAATCCTCAAAGTGGTCTGTTACCATTAAAAGAAAAAGGAAAAAAAAGGGGGCCAAGTGCTGCCAGTGAGCCCCTACACTTCCTGCTTCCTGACAACTACTGTAGGTCACTCGGGCACAGGTGGACATTTTGCTGAGAGTGAGCGCCTATGGGGAAATCTGCCCAATCAGAAGTACTTTTGCTCGAGGGTCCAGCAGGTTTGCAGCACTTAGGGGATTTTCTGGCAATACTGGAGAAATGGAGGGTGTGATGTTGACATATGGCATGAAAGTGATAGAAGACCCAAATAGGGAGATGCCAGGATACTAGCTCAAAGCATGGGCGTGTGCCACTTATATCAGAATCACATGTGTAGCATGAATCTTAAAAGGTCTTATTAATAAAATCAAACCCAGGCCAGTTATTGGGGTGAATGCTGGAAAACCAGAGAAGCAGAACAAGCCACAGCTATCTCACCTCACCAATTCCTCAGCTGATCCTGTTTGCTCAGACTGGAAGCCTCTGAGTCCTTATCCAGAATGAATCTCAGCTGAACTGCTGCTAGAAGCCTGAAAGCTTAACCAGCCAAAATGCTTCTAGTTTCTGGTCCTCACGCCTTATATATCTTTCTGCTTTCTGCCTCACTCCCCGGGATTAAAGACTCACTTTCTGGGATTAAAGGCATGTGTCACATGCCTGGCTGTTTCAAATGTGGCCTTGAACTCACAGAGATCCAGAGGGATTTCTGCCTCTGGTATGCTAGGATTAAAGGTGTGAGTGCCACCATTTTCTAGCCTAAGTATCTAGTGGCTTTTCTGTTCTCTGACCCCAGATAAGTTTATTAGGGTACACAATATTTTGGGGAACACAAAACCACCACACACATGAAAGGTTGGTAAGCTCCACTATTCTTTATATTACTGATTCAGTCTTTGAGAACCCAGAAACATCAAGTTATAACAAGAACTCAGCTGAATCAAATATAGACTGGAGTTGGAAAGTTACTGATCTAGAACAGTGCATCCAGGACCACCTATATAATTTATGGAGCCTGAGGCCAAATGAAAACACCAAGACCTCTGTCACTGAGAAGGTCCAGATGGCAAGAGCGGAGCGACAAACCAAATGTGGGTTTGCAAATCAATAGTCATGAAGCCAGCTCTACTGCTCCTCAAACTTGTAAACTGTGAGGGGAGGCTGCTGAAAAATAGGTTCTGATCTGGTACACCAGAGGTAGGGTCTGAGACTGCTCTCTCTCTCTCTCTCTCTCTCTCTCTCTCTCATTTCTATATGTATCCTAGGCTATCAATCTTAAAATTGGTCCTTCTGCTTCAGCCTCCAGAGTCCTAGGATTATAGGCCTGTTTCGTCAAGCCTGATTTAAGGTTCTGTTTCACCTAGGCATTCACCTAGAACCCTGGACCATTCTTTGGGGTGATTTTATTTGGAGGTGAATTGTATACACTTTAGTGTTTGGGAAGCCGTGAGACTACACCTCGCTGCTAATATGTGGCAGGCAAGCAAGCAGCTTCTACATCACAAACAGCATCACCATCACCTGGGAGCTTGTTAGAAGTGCAAAATCCAAAGCCCAACATCAGAGCCATTGAATCAGAAACTGCATTTTAATAAGCTCTCCAGGTAACTTGATTGCACAGTGATGCTTAGACTGGTCTAGACAATATTCCAAGCCTCCTTTTTGGCTTCAAGGAAAACTTCCAGAACACAATGAGAGTGTCCAAGACAGAGTGAGAGATCCTTGACAAAGGAAACTCCTGATGGTGCTCCCTTCCTTTCAAATCTCACAGAACAATGGTCTTCATCTTGGGCTGCATTGACTGAAACCTGGCTCTGAAATCACAACTGCTTTGAAACTCCTGAAGTACAACTCATTCCATAGCTCGTTTTACTAGAAACAACTTTTACAGTAATAACTTTAAGGGAAGACCCTGTTCTCAACATTGCTTGGGTTCAAGCAGGTTACCAGAAACACTCATGGCCAATGCTTGCTGAACACATACCTCTACTTGCTAAATATTGTGCAAGCCTATTCCATCAACTATTAGCATCTCAAAAACTTGGCTACACTGATTCGTTGTTGCTAACCGACAGATCAAGTTAGCCGAGCCTAAGAAACATCTATATAAGGAAATCACAGTAATATTAACATTTGTTTTACTTTTCTCCTTTGATGTTCTTTAATGTCCTTACAAGACCTCAAACACATTTAAGCCCCAGGTTTTCAGACTCAGTTTTCATCAGAATAACTGGCTGATAGCATACAACAGGGATAGCTGGGTGGTTCTGAGTTGGGGACAGAGACACTGCAATTTGTTGTAACCCCAAGGGTGCCCATAGTGGAGGTTGATGGCCTGGAGACCACACTGTGAGGACCACTAATTCAGAGATCTGGTTTCTGCTGAAATGAGAACAACAGAGTGGATGGGGTTAGGAAATGACTCTTGTCAGAAACAATTTTCCATTACTTTGCCGGAGAAAACTTTCTTGTAACCAACGTGTTCTGGGAAGCCAGAAGCAGATTCTTAGTGACTTTTTCTCCCAGCAGCTGAAATTAAAGCAGATAGCAGTTAAATGCCCATGGTGGAGGAAATGCTGACCAGCAGACCCTGAGCCATGGGCACAGTTGTTGACACCCCACTGCTCAGGCTTCTCACAACCTTCAGGGATACCACAGGGACTCAATCTTCAGAAGTAGTACCAGAGGAATGTCCTGGGATACCATAGAGGTCTAATTATTGAATATGGACTGAAGGAGAAGCCTTCTCATCACACTACATCACTTCACAGGGCCCAGGGTGGTTCCTCTGCAAACAAGCTAACACTCCAAATGCAGCCAATTTCCAGCACAGTTATGGAGTCCCTATGATACACTACACTGAAAAGGTGGCATAGTTTCAGCTGCGGTTTTGGGCACATCCAAGGTCATGTTGAGATGTCCAAACTGTCACTGCTGTGTATCAGTCTTGCTGAGTCTCCGGGGAATTAACACAGGCGTCTGCAGAGATGGATCACAAAGGTAACTCGGCAGCCAACTCTGTCACCTGCTCATACCTGCCCCCATCTATCTGTCTCATTTATCCAGTCCCTGTAACAATGCAGAGGAGACATTTCTTCCAGGAAAAAAAAAGTGAAATAGATAATTGCTCCTCAGCCAGAGTGAGTGCTCAGTTGGTGGGGAGAGGCAGACATTAGGGTGGGAAATTTGGTCAACAGTCCCCTCTTTACAGACATGCCATGCCTCCAAAGAGTGCTACATAGTTATTCCTGAAGCACACCACTATTTCACCTTCCTTAGGAAGACATTAAGATATGATTCAATGAGAGTGAATAAGGTTTTAAACTTATCCTTCCCTGACAAACAAAGCAAGGGAAGCTGGAGCTGGACTCTCGTCAGAGAGCAGGAAACAGTCAGAGGCCAACAGGACAGAGGAAGGAGAGAGGCGGTAGATGGAAAGGGTGGGGTGGCTGTTCAGCACACCAGGAATGTGTCATAATGAGTACAAGAGCTAGAAACTGCTCCCATAGGGCAGGTCTCCAAGGCAACAGGTCAGAGGATGCCCTTGCTGGAGGCCCAGTGCCAGGACAGGGTTCCAGTTCCTCTTGCCTTGTTACTTCCTTTTTAGCTCATCTGCCTAAAGGAGGCACCTGGACACTTGGTTGGAACATCTGGAGCGACCAGGTCATGTCCCTTCCCATACCTTACCTCAGTTCCAATTTCTTTCCATTTTCCTTGCAAGAAGCCCTCAGACAGCTGGATAGTACCCACTCTCCTGGATCAACCCACTTTCTATATAAGAGCTCTGTAGTCTCTCTCTCTCTCTCTCTCTCTCTCTCTCTCTCTCTCTCTCCTGCTCCTTCTCAAGTTCCAACCTATGAATAAACTTCTCTCTACAACTCACTTTCTGTCCGTGAATTTCAGTCTTTGAATTCGTAAGAGTCTGAAAGCCACTGGCTAGGGGTGGCTTCGGTGGCCAAGATCAGAGAAAGGCTCTACAGTTCTCACAGACACACTCACACTCCTGTGTCATCATATCTCCCAGTATCTAGAGATAAACCAGCTTCCCACTTCAACATCCTCCCTCCTGCTGTGATTTGGATATGAAACAGACCCCAAGACACTTGTGTGTTACAGCCTTGGGTCCCAGCTGGTAGATCCAGCCCCAAAGATGTTTGGAACATGGGGTCTTTGTCCCTTTTGGTTTCCTATCTACCATGAGGTGAGCAACTCGGTTTTCTGTACCCTTCAGCTGTGATGGTCTACCTCATCACAGTCTAGAAACAACCCATCTGCCGTCCATGGACTAAAACCTCTACAACTGCGAGCCAAAGTAAGTGCTTCCTTCCCTGAGTTATTTCCAGGGGTATTTGTCACAAGGACACATTTAACACACTGCCCAAAGTGACTCTCATACCAAGATAGAATAACCCCCTTTGTGTGTTCATACCCACGTCCTTTAGAGGGAGCTCTACAACTCGCCACTCCACTCATCTCTAACGTGCCCTGACAGCCAGCCTGAGGGCTTGACCACCAGCTCTAAACACATCCCAGACTTTGGTAATTGGAATTTGGGTGTATGGCTTTCTGCCATCACTACATCAGCTCTCTCTTCTGCATGAGGCCCTCGTTGACATCCAATAGTCTGGCCTTGCCAACATCTTGGAAGAATCCTGACAGAGGAAGAAGGGCCAGAGAGGCATCCGGTTGCCTTTTTTTTTTTCCTAAGCTAGTGTTTTCTTTATGTGCATATGTGACTGTGTTATGGACATTCTTCCTGTGGAGAGTACACAGAGTCAACTAAGGGTCTATCCTTTGAGACTGCCCTGCACGTATGAACTGCCAGAGCATCATCTATGGTGATGGAAAGCTTCACGTGCAGTTGGCCAGAAAAGGATACAGCCATAGGAGAACAGACTCAACCATGAACCTCTAGCACACAGGGTGAGGTAGAGAATGCTTCCAAATTTGTAATTGTCTGCAGCTGCATTTACTGCCCCAAAGAAGATTTAAAGTCCCCTGATGTCTTCAACGAGCAGTAATTGTGTTTTGGTAGAGAGGAGCAGTACAAAGAGGTGAAGCAAGCCCAGAACACACGTCTCAGAAACCAAACTGCCTAAGTGTGAACTTGGGTGGCCTCACACTGATTTGGAATCAGGATGAGAAAAGAGAAAGATAAGAACTTGAAAACTGAAAGCAAAGTAGGTTAAAGGGGTCTGTTTGGAGCCTCCTAAAGACAGGCAGAGTTTTGAAAAAAAAAAAAAGAGAAGGATTATTGAAGAAAGGAGAGAAAAGCCACGCCTGGCCTCTTGTGATAGCACTTGCCTGAGGATCTGATGGCAATAATGGATCCAGACAGTGTGCAATCCGCCAGCTCCTCCTATCAAATGGCCCTTTAACTGCTATTGAAAGGCGGCACGCTTGAGACCACAGCAAAAAAAGGTGCCTCTGTCCTTCACAGCACCTGGTCACAACTGTCCCTTATCACACAGAAATGCTTCAGCCACCTCCAAGTTTGGCTCCCCTCACTTTTGGCACACGCTCTACCCACCTCAACCTTCACAACAGGTATCTCAACTTGGGTGGCTCAAGACACCTTCACTCAGACCCAGGGCATTGGAGCCCTTGTGTGAGCCTTCCATACCTGCTTCTCTGAGGAAGTGTTTTCCAGGGAAAATCAGGCAACAAAAGTGCCATGATGTCTCTTTGCTGATCCAACGGAAATTCAGAGGCCGGAGGACACCTCAGATCTCTAGAGTAAGAGACATCCCCAGTAGTGATCTGGCTTTTTTTTTTTTTAAATCTCCTAGATAACTTTTAGAATCTACATTCATGTTCTTATTTACAAATTTGAGTTGGATCTTACAGACAAAATCTCCAGTTCTCCTCAGTTCAAACTGGCCTTCCTTCTCCCAAGCGGTACTGGTTTGACTTTAAATAACAAAAGCAGCATACAATGACATCCTCCCTCACTGTGAAGATAATGACCAAGCTGGCCATGCCTCAGCGGAAGCAGAGGCCATGCTTGTGATGGAGAAGAAAAGGCAGTGGAGGAGGACAACCAAACCAAAGCAGCTGGACACATAGCATGCTGAGCCTGTGGCTCCATGCTGCCAGGACACAGCTGTGGTCGGGGGAGGGATGGGAAGAAGAAGGGCACATGGCTGGAGTCTGGCCGCTGGAGTGAAAGTGTTTCCTTTCTGCCTCCAAGGTCTCAGAGTTACTTCACAGATTGTGTTTAAGTCACTTGTGGTGAAAATAACTTTTCTCCTCCACGGAGTCAAGAAGAAGATGAAGAGATCCATGCATAGAAAAGTGTCTCTCTGAATACCAGAGAGACCCTAGCAGAACTCCTCTATGTTCTATTACATGGACACCTTCCTCATCCAAGCTCTGTATGTTTCTTATATCCTTAATATAATTGTAAATTCTTGAAAGGCAACACCTAGGCCTTATTTCCTTGTGTGTAGAGTCCAAGGTATACACCAAGCATTTGCCTACTGATTATTTAAATGATGCCCCCCATTGTTTACAAATTTCAAGAGGAAAAGGATGTGAGGACTATGGCCACTAAAGGTCTGAGTGAATATAAGAAGTAGTTACAAGAATAAATACATGACATGCAGTGGTGGCACACACATTTAATCCCAGCACTTGAGAGGCAGAGCCAGGCGGATGTCTGTGAGTGCAAGGACAGCCTGGTCTATAGAGCAAGATCCGGGACAGGCATCAAAACTACACAGAGAAACTCTGTCTTGAAAAACAAAACAAAACAAAACAAAAGAATAAATATACTGCGTGTCTCTAAGAACCCATATCTGCAAACACGATTGTATATGCCACCATCCATACCTCCTCATAAGCTCAAAGGAGACGGTCTCCTGATCCTCACTAATGCCTTGGGGACTTTTCTTTGTGGACTTCCAACAAGGCTGTCCACAGCACATCTCCCCACCTGTCCTTTCGATCTAAATCAAATAAATCAGCACTGCCACAAAAACCTCAGTGGAGTTAGGTGGGCCATTACTTTTCTAAAATGAATAGCACAGCATTTTGATTCGTACTGGTAACAAAAACTCAGTATCAATACCACTCCCCAAGGAAGCATGGGATAACTCCACAGGTCACATGATAATTTAAGTTACAACTCCCATAAGCCATTCTTCATTCATCCATGGTCTATCTACGTAAAGATTCCATAGTTGGTATTCGATGATGTGGGCAATGTGAGGGTGTCTCCACCACGGCAAAATGTAAGGGTCTTGGCAGGAATGAAGACAACACAGACACCTTGGGCATCTCTCCTTAGCTATCAGACTACTGAAACAACGAGTCCCATTGGAACTGGAATTTCCCCAGGGGTCTCATGTTGGGAGAAGGAAAACGCTGGGCTCCTGGTGCAAGCCACACAGGGAGCTCATTTTCCAGAATAAGACTTCATACACTTCTGACAGCATGTCAGAACTCATTGCAAGGAAAGACTAGACAACAGTGAGGGGCAGGATTATATCTTGACCATGACTTTATTTGTGCATTCTTTAATTTTTTAATTTTTTTTTATTTTACGTGCATGGATGTTCTGCCTGAATGTATGTCTGTGAATCACATCTGTTGCTGGTGCCTATGGAGGTCAGAAGAGGGCTTTGGATTTCTTAAAACTAGAGTTGTAAGCCACCATGTGGGAACTGAGAATCAACCTACCCTCGGTTCACCAGAAGAGCAGTTAGTGCTCTTAACCACTGGACCATCTCTCTGGGTCCCGCTTATTCATACCTCTTACCCTGTATTTAAACATAAACTTCATGTCTGAATCTCACAGATGGACTGGGGAGGAGAGCATAGGCTCTTGTTCCTCTTCCCCATGTGGCCACATTGATTAAGTCACCATTGCCTGATTTTCACTGTTACTATCTTTTGAATCAGGCTCTTGAAGGATGGGCTCTTAGGACTGCCAAGGTCTACAACCTCCTTTATTCCCTGGGTATCAAAGCCAAACAACATAAAAAATTTTCCTTTCTATTCATTTCTTTATTGTATTCAAAATAGACCAAACATGGAGAACAGCCATTCCTAAGGGGCTAAATGCACTCATGTTCATCACATTCATGGAAATTTGCCTCGAACTCAACCTGTCATTTGACTTTGGCTCAACTGGGTGAGACCTGGGAAGCTCCACTCCACCCTCTCTGATGGTTTATTTAGACAGTACTTGTATAGAGAAGATACATCTCTGAGGGTGTTTCCAGAAGAAAACAAGAGGAGCATCAGTGGACTAAGGAGGTCAGATCCTTGCTCATCAATTTGAAATAGTATCATCCAACCCACCAAGGACCTTAATGGAATAAAAAATAAAAGAAAGGCAAAACTTTCTCTCTGTTTGAGCTAAAATATTCATCTCCTTGTGCTCTGGAAAACTTTCTCTTCAGGTTATCAGGTCTTTGGCTTGTACTGAAACTTACAGTAGAGTTGTAAAATAATGACTATAATCTCTAAACAAGTAACACATAGGCAGATGATAGACAGACAGATGAATCCCATTGGCTCTGTTTCTCTGAAGAACACTGACTGCCAGATACACCCAATCCACATGTTTCAGGCATGGAATATACTGTGTGCAATGGTCTACCTCTTCCCTGGTTGTCTGAACACTGTACACAGTAGACTTTGGTGACTTGAGGTTTTATGTGGAATGCCCCTTCCATATTGACTTTTATGAAAATTCTTATCCCTTGGCCTTCCTAGGCCAAGTTTAGAGAATATTTCTTATTCCAATATTTTTTATTTTCAAGCCTTTTTTTTGTCCTCTGAGTACTCTTCAAACATACTTCATTGTATTGTGTATTACAGGCAATATGTTCATGGTTCATCCTTTTGTGTTATGTGCAGTTCTGGGAAGACAGAAAACACATACAGATTGAACATCTCTAATCTGAAAATATGAAATCTGAAATGCCCTAGAATCTGAAACTTTGTGGGTGCCAACTTGATGCCACAGTGGAAAATTCCATACTATAAAATGTTCTTTCATGAAAAAAAATATTTGGATTACATAAAGTCACTTTCAGGGTACAGGGCATATGTGAAACATTGATGAGTTTTGAATTTAAATTTGGGTGCCATCCTAAGACATCTAGTTGTGTATATTGCTAATATTCCAAAATCTAAACAAATCTGAAATACATCTGGTCCTAAGCATTCTAGTTTAGGGATGCTCAACTTGTACTATTTGCTTGTCTGGTCTACTCCTTGACACTCCCCCACCCCAAAATGACTTCTGGTAATAATATCAGAGCAACTTAGATCTTGGTGAGTGTTCAGATGGCTGTGAGGATGGAGGCTTGTTAAATAGTGTTTTAGGCAGGATTGGATATGAACAAGCACAAGAGTGTGAGAATAAGACCTCTAGGATCTGAGAGTAAAGTGCATAGAACAGAAAGCTTTGACAGGAGAGATGGAATGAAGTCAGTGAGTCTGCACACAGTGGTCTCTGTGTGCCCCCGGATGCCACAGTGCACTGACTGGTGTTATCATATCAAGGAATGCCTCTGCCCTCCAGCATCCAGATGTTTTGTTAAGCCAATATGAAGCCATGGACGAAGATAGAGAAAAGGAAAGAGAGTAGCTGCCAGAGGCTATGCTCCTCTTTCAAAACCCACAACCCATGCCAGAGGCTCTTTCTACCAAGGCTCACTTCCTGGAGGGAACTAGGATCTTCTTCCCCTGTCCCTCCCATTTCCAGGGTCCTGACTGTCCTTTGTTATTTACCAATGCCATGGCAGCACCTTTGTAAAAACTACTTCATTAAACTCTCCTCAAGTAAAGCAATTTGAGCATGTCATTTCTTGCCTATGGAATGAATCTCTGATCAAGAGGTTCATCTGCTCAGAGAAAAACTCTCACTGCATCCTGAGGCCAGAAAGTGGCCAAAGTACCTACACAAAGCATACTGCCCAGACTAGCTCAGAGTGTCGGCAAGTTGTCTTTTTTTCTCTAGTGGACAGACCAAGGAACCAAGAATGGAGCTGGGCAAAAGAAAGTTTCAGGAAACAATTCCATCCATAATCTTGTCTCTGCGTTTAACTCTTTCACCCTGTTCTCACTAACTGGTCTGTGTAAAGCTGCTACCTGAGATGAGATTTCTTCATGCCTCTTCATCTGTCAACAAGTCATGTCCAGCCTGGCAGAGCACCTAGTGGAAAAACTGTAGCACACGCGGTCCTAAGTGGACACGTTCAACAATTACATTGGGCACAAAAAGAATTGGTTTGGTGAGTAGGATGTATGGGCTACACCCGCATATTATATACACTATATATTGGGGAAGGGGCTGGAAATGGCCTGCTTCCCCCTCGTCTGGCTTGGTGTGACTATAAGAGCTGCATCTGCTTGGCAGCCTTGCACATATGTATCAGCCTGGAATGAAGTCAGCCTGTAAGTTACTTCTGATCCTATCCCTGGGGCTAATCTCATCTCCAGCACCCATAGCAAAATATTTTCAGCCCTCCCCCAGGTATGTGTCTTGCTTCTGCTACCCATCTATTAATCACTTTGCAGGTCTTGAACACCTCTGAGTGGGGATAAGCACAAAGCTTAGGAGACAAACCACAGTTGAAGCTAAGTGCAGCCAATACCATGTGCATGTATGACCTTGTGCATACATGATTGTACATATTATGGCCCTCTTTGGGGCGAGAAAGGGGAAAGAAGAAAGCAATCTGGCATGCATCCAAATGAAAAGCAGTCTGTGGGCTATGTCAACCTTATCAACAGGAAGGCAGAAGAGGCTCAGAGCTGCTCAGGGGACTCCCATGTTGGAGGGCAGTGAGGAGGGGGTTGTCTCTGTTTTCTCACTAAGTGACCTTGGCCACACACCATTTCACCTCCTTGCGGTGCCACTGTGTCTAAATGATTGCCTGGGCTGGGGTGGAAGTGAGAGACAGCTGGAAAGTAGGCAAGCATCCTCCCTAGAGAGCAGTTGTCTAGTTACAAAGCCCCCTTCCTGCCATCCGAGTCGGATAGACTGAGAAAGCAGGAGGCAGAACCAGCAAGAAGATGCAGCCTCAGTGGCTGGAAGCTTGTCCTTTTCCATCTATGACATGTAGAGCCTTTTTTTTTTTTCCTGTGGCTTTTGAAGAGGAAGGGAGAACTCCCCGGGGCATAGAAAATGAGCACTCCTAAAGACTAGGAAATACAGGAATTACTAAGTGCAGAAAGCTCATTGGCTCTCTCTGGATAGTTAATTAAGGTGATGCAGTCCCCACAGGAGCGGATGTCTCTAGGAAGATTAAATCTCCCGGTGGGAAGATGATGCTCTTGCTTAGCCTGCTCACTCCGTACCTGGGGAGCAATCACTGGTGCCCATGTTCTGTTGGATCTCCTCACTGGCCCTGGTCAGCTGCTTCTTTGAACAGGTCCTTCAGCCAATTTGTTGTTAATGATGGGAAGAGAACTCCAGCTTCTTCACTTCTCTTGCTTCTCTGCCAGCAGCTGACTATATTGGGGGTTCACAGTGAGAATCTTGGGGGCACAGGGAGACAGAAAACAGTGGACACACTAAGCCAGCTCTGCTCTATCTGTATTATGCACAAAGACTGTGGGGAGATGTAAAAGTAACTCTCTTGACCCATATGGAAAGGCCCAGAAGAATCTCAGAAGTGTTTCAACCCAGGGGAAAAATGTGTCTCAATTGCTAACCAAAGGTGTATGGCTAGAAGAAATCAGTCCTCTGATGACTCAGGTCTTCAGGGGAAAAATCTCAGAACTCAGTTAGCAGGAACTCAGGGCTCAGGTGGGCAGGGGAGGAGTGTGGACCACGTCAGGAATGTGATACATAGAGCAGAGGGCTGGGACAGGAAGCGAGGAAGCCAGGCCTGGTGTCTGGTCTTAGATCCCCTGGCTGTGCTGCCTACCAGCACAAGACCTAGCAGTGGTGTATGTTCAGCCTGGCTCTGTCGGGTCCCTTTTATCATCTCTTTGTGGCTTCCCAAGCTCCTGCGCTTCTGGTTCTACCCACCAATTCCTGTTTCTATGTTCTAAGGCCCACCTTGAGGCTACAGACCTCTGCTCACACTTTCACACAGAACTAGAGTTTGCATCCTCCAGGCAGCTGTCAGCAGGCTGCCTGTGGGGGACAGAACATGCCTTAGCCACTTGTGGGTCTCTGCCTGAGGCAGAGCTGGCACTGGGCTCCTGCCTGGCCCTGCCTCCTTGCTTCTGCTCTCTCTCCTAGGATGGTTTGCCTCATGTGTCTAGTCCTTACTTTAAAGGCTGCTTCTGGGGAACCATAACAAAGACAACCCTATCTGTAGTTCTCATCCCTGCTTCCCAACTGGTAGAACCCATAAGGAGAGAGAATGAGACTGTTTAAGGCTTCATAGAAAAGTGAGTGGAAGGGAAAGGTGGGTTACTCTGTGGCCAGCTCCTGGGAGTAAGGCAGAGCAGGCGGTCCCTGCCTCTGCAGCAGGCACAGTAGCTACATAAATCCTGAAGCCAAGAGCAGTGGGCAGAGAGACACAAACACAGCCAGCCTTCAGTCCTATAGAATACTTGGGGGGAGACACATGTGTGTGAAAATGTGCCTAGGCACGCAGAGACCACTCCCTGAAAGACAAAGGTGCCTAAAGCTATAGATGTGGCTACAGGATAAAGGGTCAGGTATCTGGTCTGACAAAAATGTGCTATGTGATGCACAGAGCTAGAATGCGCAGAAACAAAGATCAAAGCCAGCTCATACAAGCCTCTTTGTGCCACACTGTGGAGTATGTTCGAGGCTACAGTGTGAGCTGCTATCCCAAGGGCCTCAGGAAGCTGAATGGCTGGACAGAAATCATATTTGGAAATGGTGAAGCAGCAGGCAGGAGAGAGAATGAGGAGGGTAGGGAAATCAGATACTGCCAGCTACAGTGGGAACACTGAGCTTTGTACTTCTTAAGGATGGTATTTCTTCTTCTCAAATATGCTGCACTCACTCTTAGCATCAGAGAACTGTCTACATAGATGTTCTCTTATAGCCTCGCAGGATGAAGTTAAACAAGGCTGGTCACTGGGTTACGTGGAAGGGGTATTTGTGGCTCACAGGATCCCCACGTGTTCTTCAGGCCACTTAATAGCCCTTCTATTCACATTGGCATGGATAAACTGAGGTGTATTTGAAAAAAAGTTTACTTATGCACTTATTTGTCTGTGTGTTCATTGAGTGCCTACTACGTGCCTGACATCATTGTGCTAAGCAGTTAAAGATTTGTTCCACGGGCAAAGTGCTATAGACACAGGCACATTCTCTTCCTTCAGAAGAGGAGAGGCCGCAGTCCAGCCATGAAGAAGTGTGGTACATTTCATGATAGGAGACGATGAGTGCTGTACAGAAAATACACAGGTGTGGAGGAAAGAATCCCTAATCTGACGAGTCAGGGAAAGCCTTGTGGAAGTGGCATTTATGTGAAAATTCTGCCAACTGGGCATGTTCAGGAATATGGGAGGACAACTACCAGCAAGAAGCCTGGGGTCAAATTTATGCAGCTATTTTTGTTTTGGAAGACAAGGCTGCTTAGCTGTTTCCATTCAAGTGAGTATCTGCATCTCTTGACTTCTTAACCCCAAATAGAGTAGTAGTGTTCTGTGACTGGTGAGATGGCTCAGCGGGTAAAGGCACCTGCCACCAGGCATGACAGCCTGAGTCCGATCCCAGGACCCACATGGTAGAGGAGAGAACTGACTCCAGCAAGTTTTCCTCTGACACATGCCGTGGGGTGTGCACACCTACACACATACACACACACACACACTTACACTCACATGAAATAAACACACAATAAAATGAAAAGGTGTTTGTGTGGCTGATGGGTTTAGGAATAGGCTAAGCAGTGAATACCCTGTGAGCCTGACAACACACTGGGTGTTACTCAGATTTTAACAAGGTCTCTACCATCTGGAAACTCCTGTGTGTTCACATACTTCATCCGATATCACCTCAGTACCCACATTCACATTCCAGAGAAAGAGGCAGCAGTCAGCCTGATTTCCATGAAGCGATGATATCCAAACTCTTGTTTCAATATCTAATCTCCTGAGATAAGCATGCTTCTTTTCTTGACTCAGTTTCCACATGTATCAGTGTGGAAAATATAATCTACCTCACCCTGTTCTGGTTGTAGTGGTCAGAATGAATGCTGAAGGGAGATGATAAAGGCCTGTTTGAGAGCAGGGAGGGGTTAATGTTTGCAAACCTGTGTGGAAACACAGTTGTCCCCTGTCTCGAGTCTTATTTTCCAAGCAGCCAAATACATGCCCACATCACCATGCTCAACATTACACATTTATTTATTGTGCTTCTATGCCTGTGGAGATGTGGTGCTCACTCTTCAGAACAAAACATATTCCTTACTCTCTGTATTTTTGGAGCTTATGATACAGAGAAGATAACAGCCACTTAAATGAGAGGAAGCAGGGGGCCTGCATAGGCAATTGGATGATAAACACCAGATGGATATGGAAAGAAACAAGCCCAGTTTTAACCCTCTGTGCACGGGCACAATCCAATCAAAGGCAGGAAGTTCTGAACAGAGGGCTATTTTCTTTCCCTGAGCCCAGCATCCCTCCCCTCCAGTTCAGGACAAAAGACAGGGAGGCCATAACAGAGGCAAGGGGGAGTTGGTGAGTGAACAGCCATGGAATCTCAGCTCAGAAAGCAGTCCTTGGGGTCAGTGCTCTCTCTGGCATTCCTTCTAAAACAGTTTCATCCAAACAGCATTGGTCAATTAAATACCCAAGTCCTTTACAGAAATTCCTGGTGGCTTTTGCTCTTGATCCCCGTTGACTCGTCTCTGTAGGAAGGGATTCCAGCTGGGATATGGGTGTGTTAGTTCTTTCTCTGCACCCTTCATCACTAATCATGAATCTTTCACAATAAGCTCAAGTTGGTCCCAGGCAGTGTGCAAACTGAATAGGCCACCTTCTGTAGTGAGGGCAGGATAGGGCTCACTCCCACCTCATCCAACTAGACAGACAGCTGTCAGCTGCATTATCCTCTCTTATATGGTCTTTTGTCTCCAGCTCAAGCTTCAGCAGTCCACCATCTCTTGCTCTCCTGGAGGTCTGTGAAGGATGTTTCTCAACAATCTGTCCAAGCCTCACTTGTTCAAACCCCTCAATGGCTCACACTGCCGTGGGGATGCCATTCAAACAATTCAGAGAAATCCATCAGGGTGTGAGGTCTGAGATACTACTCATGCCTCCAATCGCTTTTCCCTTCAGTCTCTGAATGACAGCCATAGTCTGCTGCTATGTGTTTACAGATTCCCAAGAATAGCCTGCTTGTGGCGTATCTGTCATGTTCTTAATTCACTTCATGTTCTGTTCTCACCACCATCTAGCCACCTCTCCACTCTCCTCCCTCACAGGGATCCCTTCAACCTCACCATGCACCTTGTTATGTAGCCTCAGCATCATCTTCAGCAAGCCATATGGAAACTGTGAAGGCACAGCTAATGTACTTCCTCTGCCTGTCTTTTGTAACCTACCATATACCTACTATGCTTCCCATCACTACTTGTTCATGGACATCTTCAGTTGATAAATAGTGGTTGCTTGAAGTGAAGGGACACTGCAGCACGTGTCTATCCTAAACCAGGTGTCTTGAGACAATAGCCAGCCTCATACACAGCACAAACCTGGACTTTCTCCAATCCTTCTCCATGGTTACTCATGCTGGCTGCCAGGATCCTAACATGCTTGAATCTATACCACATGTGAGTCACACTCTTAGAAGTCACAAAGTCATGTTTTATGCTCTTAAAAAAAAAAGCCTACAGAAGAAGAAAGGATGCTGCAGATAATTCATGAGAGTGTTTTTGTTAACTAACCAGAAAAACAACACCTCAAACTGTCTTTGTGCCTGACAGCATTCAAAGCTCTTCCAGCTTTAATTAGTAGCTCACGGACTCACCAAAACAAAGCTGGGGGCAGAGATACATCTCAAATCCTTGATCTGAGATTGAAAATGTGTTAGTGTGGGCAAGTCATTTGTCCCGCTGGGCCTCAGCTACTCTTTTTTTTATATTTTATTTTTTACCAAACCAGGATGATGTCCAAAGTCCCAGCTGGGTAGGTCCCACCATGCCCCAGCTCCCACCTTGCTCTCCAGGGATCCATGCAGATGCTGCTAGCTGTTCAGATTTGGTGCCTATGTCTTGTTCTCTGATAAGAGGGAATGTCTGTAACTATTAACTGTTCCAGTCTCTGCCCATGTGAGCAGACAGAGCCAGAGTGGAAGAAGTTAGGAAAGAGATGTGGAGAAAAAGTGCAGAATTGGGAAAACGGGGTGCCAACTGACAACATGAACAAATAATACATGGCTTCACCCCTTATCCAGATTCTCTGGGAGGGGAATGCAAGAGAAAGCATTTCATTTCACTCCCACAAAGCAGAGAAGAATAACACAATATTAATTAGAATATAAATGCATGTGGTAAAATTGGCATCATGGTGGCTTCTTTAATGTTCTCACTGTGGGAACTCCAAAGTCAGGATGAGAAGGTGGTACTTTTTCCTTCCTCCTCCTTGGGAGAGACCTTCAATTCCTCTCTGTTTTCTGAACTTACATGGCCAAGGTAATATTACTTAGCATCTCCCTAATAAATCTAATGGATCTCACTTTCAAGACTTACTTCATTACCTCTCAATCCACTTAATCAACTACCTTCTAGATGCAAGTAGTTGATTCTGTCTTTCCAGATGATTTCCCCTCACAGTCATTTCTCACTATTTAGAAAATGCTTTCCAAGACCCCTATTGGGTGCCTAAAGTTGCATAGCCCTAAACCTTATCTATATTGAGATTTTACCTGCTATACATATATATGTGCATACACACTATGATCATTTTAACTATTGAATTGGGCACAGTAGAAGATTAATAACAGAGGAGCTGGGTATAGCAGCACATGTCTCTATTCTCAGTATTCATGAGTCTGAGACTGAAGAATCACTGTAAACTCAAAGCTAGAATAGAATACAGAGAAAGATATCATCTCAAAAAACTCATAATAACATAGAATAATTGTAATATATTGCAATAAAAGTCCTATGTATGTGGTCTCTCACAGCTGAAATATATTGCACTCTATGCTAGGCAAAGGGATGGTTCAATGAGTCACCTAGACGGTGCAGAAGTTCACGCTACTCTGAACAATACACAATCTCAAACTTACGAATTGTTTACCTCTGGAATTTTCATTTAATATTATGGATTGTGATGAATTACAGGTACCTCAAATTCTGTACAGTGAACCAACAGGTAAGTGACACTGGTCACTTTTGCGGACATTAGAGTGGATTCCTGCTACCTTCTAAGAATATACAGAACAAAGGGATTTTTTCCTATTCCCTGAGTCCTAAGCTTTCAGAACGGCATTTCTCTCACTAAGAACAAGATGTATGACGGTAGCTTCATCAAAGCCTGTTGATAGAGTCCATGATCAGCAGACTAACCAAAGAGCAAGGAACTGACAACAGAGCTACCTAAATAAACAGATTATTCTTATGAAGAAACTATAATCAAATAGAACTTAGTTCAGGAAAGGGAAAGGAAGGCAGAAAAGGAGATGAGTTTGTGGAGATGCCAACCCACATAAGTGTCCTTATCATGTACATCTCATACCTCCTACATTCTAGAGTCCTCTTTCTTATCTTCCTAACACAGGCACATACATGAGTTCCAATTTTAAATGGCCAGTGGATGGAGCCAGTGATTTGGTGTGTATGCTTGAAGAGAAATAACAACACTAGCAACCAAATTCCAACTTCCATGTCCTAACAAGTGTTTCCACAGCCAGGAAGCACCACAGACAGAGAGTCAGAGATTAATCAGACATTCAAGTTGCTTCCTGATCAGAGTGTGGACCCCATGTGTTCTGAAAAGTTCTATCTTATCATATATTTTCATCTGTCTGGAAAAGATAATTACAACCGCCAAGGCTAAGAAGTTGGGTCAGTTCTGATACAAAAACTCACTTGGGAGCAACCAGCCTGGATCAGCATGAAGGATTTGTTGCCTGGCTTTTTGTTACCTTGCCCAGGATAAAGCAGGTATTCTAGATCAATACGTGTGTAAGACATTGGAAAACTGTCCCTTAAGTTGGTCCTAAAGTTGTCATTAGCGACTCAACAGTAACAATACCTCTAGAACCAGAAGCACTGCACTGTTCTGTACCTTCATGCGCAATGGGAAAGTCGCTCACTTCTTATATTACTTCTGCTGAGTGCCTTGTCAGGAATCTATGGCCGAATAATGCCCTCATGCCCACTGGAGCTGTCTTTGTAAACTAAACCTTGCCAGAAACATTTTGTTCAAGGAAATCTTCATATGATGACCTTCTGGGTCCAATAACATCAACTGTCCCCAAGGAAAAGTTCCCACACTGTCCCCAGTGATTTCCCCCCTTGCCAAATGTCTATACCTGCATATTCCCTACTAAATATCAGTAGTTACTTAACTCCTAGCCCACAGCTATAAACACTGGAAGAATCTTGGTGATGCCTATCCTGACTGAAGGAAAAGTGCATCTGTGCAGCCTGGAGGCAGGTCACAGTGTACAACAGACTGCCCCGACAGAAGCCACTTTCCCAATCCTGCTTTCAGAAGTCCCTGTGCACTTTCTCAAACCTTACTGATAGAGTAGGCAGGAGTAGAAACAGCTGAGTGGTAGCATTATGTATGCACATTCAAAAGACATTTATTATCTGGAAGACACTGTTTAGAAATTGTGTTTCTACTTAATTTGTGATAAATGATTAGTAAACTTGTTTGTCAATGTAATAAAAAAAACCCCACTGCAACTCATAGAGCATTCCCAATTAGATTCACATAGCTTATTATCTGGGAAGAATAAAAAGCAACCCACTCTCACTGGAGGACCAGGTATATTGCTTGCCTGCATTCTCCCTTCCCTTCCCCTCTCCACTCAACCCTCTGCCCTGCACAATCTATCCCAGACAGATTTCCTCTGCCAAAGCAAACTGGTAATCCTAAGGTGGAGGATGGATGGACAAATAGAGAGATATCTTTTGTCCACAAGTGCTGGGAAAGAGTATAACTATGTTGAGGATCATTCCCCATACTGCCCCTCTACTCAGTCTCTTGGACAGGAAAGGCTAGATCTAAGACCAGAGCTAGCCTCTGGAACTTGAGGATTATAAACTCAGACATCACTCAGCCTCCTGGCATGACATCTTTTCTCCTATTAATAGCAACTTCTTCCATTCTGCTTATCCCAGAAAATGGAATGAATGAGGCTTGACTCCAAGTATGAGAGAGAATAAAACCCAGGATAGCAATAAATTGGAGTACAGAGTGGCAGACACTGTAATCCGCTGGAATGCCTCTCTGGCTCAAGGAAAAGCACCTCTTTGGGGAACCAGCAAAGGAAATCAATGCCCATAAAAGCATCCAGAGCACAAGCAACAGCAGAAAAAAATAGATACTGTTGACCAGGACATGCGGCAGATTGCAGGTTGTAAAACAAAATAGAAAGTCATTAAAGAGGCGGGCAAAGGGCACAGTTGCACGATGCAGATGTCGCTGGGGACCTGTGTTAGGGGGCTCAGGACTTCTCATTAGCCAGGAGGTCAGTATTGTCTGTATGACTCTGGGGTCCCACATGGTTGATCCCTGCACAGCAGCATGGAGGTGAGAAGCGATTACTCATTCAGTAGGTCCACTTGGTAGCACATTCAGAACAGCTTATTGGGTTATTAATACATCACAAGCATATTGAGCTGTATTCATTTAGGGTTCGGGTTGCTTTAACCAACGACTGTTCTGGGAAGCCTGCCAGGGTATGTATTTCTGGAAGGAGTTCCCTATCCTACCTCATTCAGCACCTTTCGATCCACCAGAGGGCAGAGTCAACCCATGAGACCCAGGCTTAGGAACCTTGTGGGGTCCTTTGCAGTAGGGAGGCTACCTCTAGGAAGGGACCAGCAAAAACAAAGCCATGAACAAATTCTTTATCTTGGACTGGAAGTGGGGAGAAAGTTCCTACAACTCTTGGGACAAAAGGCTGACAATAACTCCAGAAAAGGAGCAAGGTAAAATGCCGCTGATGTGCTGTGCCTCAGTTTCCCAACATGTGAGAGAACAGATGTTTGAATCTTTTCAGGGTACCTTCAATCAGGCTGCCTTTTACAGATCATAAAGAACACCTCTCACCACACAAAAGGGACAGCTGGCAGAGCCAGGCTCTAAGGACACAGTCAGCAAAGTAGAAGGCATCATCTGGAGGCTTTTCCTGAGCTTCACACTTCTCTCTCCCTCTGACCCTCTGCAGGCGTCAACCTCAGGCATTCCCATTCCTGCCCTCCCTCACCTTTCCTCTTCTACTATCTTTGCCACCCTCCTCAGCTCCTCTTTTCTTGGAAGAAATAAAAGAAAACCCCAAAATAACTCCTGGGGGAAAGTGACAGCAGCTGCATGGCCCTCCCCCTGCTCCTTCCGTGGAAGGTAGCTGCAACTTCCTGGCACACCGCCAGCCGTGGTGTGAGCTTTGATTTCCAGTCCATTGCCTGTGTGCCACAACAGCTCAGCCTTCGTTTATCAGAGAGAAGAGGCTGATGGGAGAAAAAGCAAGAGGAAACACCTCCCCACCTCATAATAAATAACTGGCATCAGCATCTGTCATCACCCTCAGTAAGTATCACATGTCAATCACATTACCTCACCATTAAGAACTAACTCCACAGCTGGGCTGAACAGAAATCACATTATCCTAATATTGTTCAATGTTCTTATACCAGCCTATGTGACACTAAATCTGCCAGGCCCTTCTTTTGGGAGGGAAAGGAATGGATTCAGAATCATCTTGATCTTGATTTGTTTTTTTTGTTTTTTTTTTTTTTTTTTGTTTTTTTCTCCCATCCCAACAGTCGCCCAATCCTGGCTTAGTATTAGTCTCTGTTACCCCACATTGCATAAGAATGTGTGCTGAGGCTCCAGGTGCTTACAGAAAGTGAAGATACAGCTTTCCTGGCTTATGTCCCTTCCTCTACCAACAGTTGGCACAGTCCACTGCAGTCAGGACCACAGTCAATCTTCTCTCTTCTGTACATTTCTCTTTCTTCCTTTCTCTCTCTGTCTCTCCCTCTCTCTGACACACACTGGTACACTATAGTGTCTTCTCCTTCCCTGTACATACAGTGGATTTCATTTATTCTAGGTTTCTTGGGCATCATAGAACATATTCCTCACTAATTTATTCACTGAATCAGCCTCACCAAATATTTTTGTGGTGTGTGTGCTTACTGTGTGTCAACCAATGTGCCAAAGAAATAGAAAGATGAATAGGGCAGGTAAGATGTTTTCTGTAAGTAGTGCTTTCTGATTTGGAGCACACATCAGACATATTTATGGCCTTTACAAACGTTTGTATTTTACAAATACCTTTCCCTTAATATTTGAAAGAGGTTTCACAGCTTTTTCTGATGAACAAAGCTGAGAGACATTCTTCTGAGTGGCTGGTGAGATTTAGGTAGAAGTGGGGTGATCTAGAGGTGTAACAAACTGGGGCATATGGGTAAGGTGTTTCCATGCAGGACCTTTGGGGTCACCCTTAGGAACACAGAAGATAGCACCAAGGTTCAGAGGTTTCAGAGTGCATCACCGTGCCCTGATCTGTGCATTGGAGACCATCACTTGCCACTGAGGAAAGACTAAGAAGTAGCAGCTGCTCTCACAGGACCACCCAGGAGCTCATGCCTGCCAGAGCTGTGAGGCCCCGGGAAGGGCCAGACACTGAGAAGTGGACCCTAGGGCACAGAGTGAAGCTTAAGGCCTGAGGGCTATTAACAGAAAGAAATGAGTATAGTAAAATAATACTAATGAGTAACATTTAATGGTGATCAACATGCACCAGGCATCATGCTAAGCCCTTTACACACATTATTTTACTTGCTCCATATAACTATTCTCTGTGGTAGTTACCAAAAATATCTCTACTTTGCATGCAAAGAAATTAAAGTCTAACAAATTGCCTAAGGTCACACAGTTACTAAATTTCAGAGTAGGGCCTCAACTTTCGGCATTTCTCTCTGGAGATCCATCTTCCACAGCGGGGTGTTCTGCACCTGCTGGTCTGTCTGGCTTGGGAGCTGGGCCAGTGGGGGTCCGGGCCAAAAGAATGTGATTAAGGGAAGGGTTTTTAAATGGAGGACTTTAACTCTCAGTCATGAAATGAGATGTGAATATGCTAGAGACTCTGGCTGAGTCTCATATGCTGGTCTCGGTTGTCCACCTAAGTTGTCTGCACCTTCAGGACAGGATGATTTCTGTCGTGACACAGATGGAGTTCCTGGCAGCTGGGCTCCTGCACGTCCTCAGACCCTTGTTGACCGCTTGTCAAACGTGCACAGGGCTTTGTTGATGGGGGAACTAGAGGACCAACAGCTTTCTACTTTTTCCCAAGGAATAATGACTCTAGGTCACATGCACATCAGGTCCTCTGCCCTCTAATGGCTCCAGCCCCCTTTCTCTATGTCTCCATAAAACAGAACCCACAGATATCCTATCATACACACATCTAGGTATTACTGAGTCTCCTAATAAGACTCCTAGGACATGTCTAGGCTTTTTTAAAATTAAGACAGCAGAAACATCTCTACATCTATGTGAGAAATACATGAAATGAACCCCAACATCCCTCTTGTATGTACCTGTTCCTGCCAGACCACCCTCTGTGCCCTTCGTGTCCCTCTCTGTCCTTGCTATGGACAGTACATTTTATATGAAGCTGTAAAATTTGATGACAGCTCTCCTTTCCTGTCATGTGGCCCTCATGCTGATCCCTCTGTGATATACAGCACTGACCCTCCGGCAGCCAAGCAGCCTCATTACAAATGAGAAAAAAAGAGAGGCAGAAGACACACAGGGAGGGCTGGGGACCAAGGAAGAGTGGTACCAACAGGAGAGTGTACAGAGAGAAGGGAGAAGAAAGGAAAACAGCCTAAAATGGCCAGGTAAGGGAAATTGGGATGAGCCTTCTTCACTTTTTGACTGCCCAATACATGGATAAAACTCTCTCTCTCTCTCTCTCTCTCTCTCTCTCTCTCTCTCTCTCTCTCTCTGTCTGTCTTTCTTATTTGTCTATGCTTCTCTGTCTCTCTCTGTGAGTGTGTGTATGAGGGTGTGTGCCTCACAAAATAACAGGGACTTGATTCTAAGTAGAGAGGTATACACTCTTAATCTATAGACACTCTATGTCGAGCAAAATAGAAGCAGCAGCTAAGGGGCTCGTGAAACTGAGTTGGGAGAGACAGGTCATGTATCAATGCTTCTTAGGGAAAGCTAGTGTGGGAGGTCCCAGACCCCCTTTTCTCCTCTGAGGCTGTGGGACTTATATCTCAAATCTGTTTTTTGAGACCAAGGGGGCAAATGCAGTGCTCCTAGGGGGATGGGATCCAGCACATCTATAGGGCAAGGAACTCCCTGCTTAGACAAGGCAGGTGCATTTGAAGGTTTTCTTAACAAATTCATGAAGTCTGGTGTGTAGCATGGGCAGAACCTTGGCTCCCAAGAAAATCCTGTTGAATTCACTTTAACTGCCTCAGGGGAGACTCATTTGCTGACTCCAGAGTTACCTAAACTAGGAAGGGATGTTGGAAGAGCACCTACAGACACACCATAGTGGGACAACCCACATATGCCTTTCCCAGCATTTCTACACTGGGATGTGCCCATTCTTGGCTTCTTTTACTGCCTATCACATTCTTGTTCCTGTCTGCAGCAGGGATTAACTTGACTACTAGTGTGCTGAGTTCATGAGTTCAGCATCTTGACAGGGTCCTGAGTTCCCAAGATGCACGTCTCCCAGAGATAGGCAATCAACATCTGTAGCATCTGTTCTGAGTGCAGGTCTGTGCCAAGT
>CABHPH010149611.1:5316-27982 GCA_902168325.1 Peromyscus nudipes
ACACACACACACACACACACACACACACACACACACACACACACACGAAAATTTTAAAGACCAGAAGGAGACAGGGAGGCAGGGAGAAGATAAGGAAGAGCTCTCTGATCAGCTCCCTCCTTTGCCTCAATGAATTCAAAATGGCTCTGTTACCTAGATCTAGCCGGCAATAACCTGGGCTGTTCACAGTTGCTTTTTGGAAATTCTTATGAGAGACTCCAACAAGTTTCATGATAAAGCTCTCTTTCTATTTTTGATTATTACAATCTTTCTGCATTTTTTTGCAATGAGAGGTAGTCATAGTCATTGCAACTTTAATTTGCATATCTCTGATGACTAATGACACTGAACTTTTCATTTTTAACTTATCTTATATAATTTTAGTAACATGTCTATTCAGAGCTTTTGCCTAGTTTTAAAAATTGGGCTTGTCTTCTGATTACTGAGTAACAAGAGTCCCCCATGTGTTCTGAATACGAGTCATTATCAGATATAACTTTGGAAATACTTTCTTCAAGTCTGAAACTGCCTTTCATTTCTTAATAGTGTCTTTTGAAAAGAAAAGGTTTCACTTTTGGTGAAGTCCAATTTACCAAGTTTGCTTTTCTGATTTGTGTTCTTTGAGCCTTAACAAACCTTTTCCTAGCTCAAGACAACAGAGATTTTCCCCCTACCCTTTGTCTTCCAATGTTTCTTTTAAAAACTATATATTTATAGCTATTTCAAGTTTGTTTTGTTTTGTTTTTCTTGAGATAGGGTTTCTTTGTGTAGCCCTGGCTGTCCTGGAACTAGCTCTGTAGACCACGCTGCCCTTGAACTCACAGAGATCCTCCTGTCTCTGCCTCCCGAGTGCTGGAATTAAAGATGTGCATCATCACTGCCTGGCTTTAAGTTCATTTTTGTGTATGGTATGAGATGGGGTGCAGGTTCATTTTGTATGTGGACAGATAACCGTTACAGCATCATTTGTTTTCGTTCGTTTTTTAAAGATCCAATCACCCATGGCACTACTCAGGTATCCACAGCAAAATCAGAAGGCTATGTGCACGGGGGTTCCATTCCGAGTTTGCAATTCCCTGTCTTTTACTTATGTGTGAACATTCTTAGTCACACCGTAGAGGTTACTGTCAATTCTAGGAAGCCTTACCGTCTCAGTCCTAGGGTTTTGAGCCCAGTCCTGTGTGTGCTGGAGAGTGAATCCATGGCTTTGCATGCTAGCCATATGCTCTATTGCCGAGTTACATGCCCAGATCTAATTTTATTCTTTTCGTCATTATTTTGGCTATTTCTGAGCCTTCTACCCCAACCTTGTGAATTTCTACAACTCTACCTTTTGAGGTTTGTGAGATAGCTCAGCTTTGTGACCTCGGGTCAATCCCTGGAACCCATATAAAGGTGGAAGGAGAGAATGGATTCTATGAGGTTGTCCTTTGTCCACACATATGCCATGGCATGCAGCCCTACACAAACACCATGCTCATACACACAGTTGTTCAGGCCAGGATATGCCTGTAATTCCAGCATTCCAGAGGGGAGGCAGAGGCAGATGAATCTCTAAGTTTGAAGGCAACCTGGTCTCCATAATGAGTCCCAGACCAGTCAGGGATACATGGTGAGGCCTGTTGTGAAATATTTCTACACTGTGTGAAGATGTATTGCTATAATAAAGAGCTGAATGGCCAATAGCTAGGTAGGAGAAGATAGGCAGGATTTCTGGGGAGAGAGAAGAGGAGGAGGAGGAATCTGGGAGTGGATTATGCCAAGGAGACACCAGGGACACACCGAAGGGGTCAGACATGTGGTACAGAGTAGAGGTAACCAAGCCATGTAGAAAAACATAGATTAATAAAAGCATGTTAATTTAAGTTATAAGAGCTAGTGGGAAAAGCCTAAGCTAATGGTCAAGCTTTCATAATTAATAAGTCTCTGAGTCATTATTTGTGGGCTGGGATCCCAATGAGAAAGTATTGCTACAGAGGCCAGAAGAGGGTATTGGATTCCACAGAACTGGAGTTACAGATGGTTGTGAGCCATTATGTGGGTGCTGGGCACTGAACCAATGTCCTCTTGAACAGCAAGTCCTCTTAACCACAGCCATCTTTCAAGGCCTTTAATTCTCTTTGTTGATGTAATTTCTAGAAACTTCTATGGACACTTATTACTAGAAATATAATTAATTTTGTGGTGTTATGTTATTTCTTGTGATATTGTTAAATTCGAATATTAGTTTTAAATGTTCATTAATATTCCTTAGATTCTATAAATATCTCCATAGCAACCCCCATCTGTACAATGTTGCTTGAAAATGAAGACAGATAAACTTCTCTCTT
Organism: Peromyscus nudipes; assembly: GCA_902168325.1. Lineage (NCBI taxonomy): Eukaryota > Metazoa > Chordata > Mammalia > Rodentia > Cricetidae > Peromyscus > Peromyscus nudipes. Next base: position 7,647 of record CABHPH010149611.1, read on the forward strand.
ACAAAATTATGTCTATTATTGATTTTTTTTTGCCTTTACCTATTGATGTGGTAACATTGAATGGAAGTTGTTATGAGCAAACGTATGTCTCAGTCATGGTTTTACGGAGGAAGCAGTCTTTCGTAGCCAAGCATGTTCACTGTAGAGTTTTCATATGTCCTTATTATCATACTGAGTATAGGTTTCTCTGCCCTTTGTGATGACTTTTGCCAGGAATGGATTTGGATTGTAGCAGGTGATTTTCCTGTCTGTGTTGATTTGTTGCTTTTGGTCTCCTCACAGAACAGATTAAATTGACTGACTTTAAACTGACCTCCACTCCTGAGTAACCGCACTCAGTCAAGCGACATTACACTTTTATCTATTGTTGGAATTTACTAATTAATATTTTTTACAGCTTAATCCATATGTCATATAGGTCACTGTTTAAAATGTAAACTTCGGCGACTTTCACTATATTCCCAGACTTGCATAAGCATCACTCAATCAACTATAGAACATCCCATTAAGTTGCCCCCAGAAATCCCATGCCTATTTCTTTTTCTTTGCTATTTAAAAGGCAGGATTTCCTATGTAGCTCTGGCTGCCCACAAACTTCCAATCACATTGCCTCAGCCTTTTGAGTGCGATTTTTCTAATATTCTAATAATAAATTTATCATCCATATCAATGAGACATATTTCTATGTATTTTTCTTCAAACGGTATTTTCAGTTTTTTTTTTTAAACTGGAGGCAGGGGAATCAGAAATTGTAGGCCAGCCTGTGGTATATTAGTAAACAGACACTCTGTTGTTTTTGTTAGTGTATTTTAAGGAATTGGTCCACTCCATGTGAATTATGGGCCCCGTGGGCCTGAAGCTGTGCATGCTGAATTCCTCTATGCATCTGGAGGATCTTGCTGTCTCCAGACTGACAGCCCATGACTTCTCTCTTCTGTTCCTAACCCATCTGAGCAGGGTATCCATTTGACTGATTTTTATTCAGAGGGCCAGCTTTGGGTTTTCTATATTGTTTTTGATTTATAATTTCATTTGTCTGTGTTCTTAATCATTTCTTCCCTTCTACTAGATTCGGTTTATTTATTTATTTATTTTAATTTTTGAGAAGGAATTTTAGGTTACAGCTCAAGAGAATGCTTGTTTTCTAAAGTTAACATTTAATGGTACAAGCTCCCCTCAAAGCATTCTTTTATTTGTATCCAACCCAGCTTGATACATTGTGATTTCCCTTTTTCTCAAAATACATTCTGATTTCCCCTGTGATGTGTTCTTTGGACTCATGGGCCATGTGGATAGATATTATTTTGTCTCTAATTATTTGGGAGATGACACAGTTAAATACTTGCAACTGATTTACAGCTGTTATAGTTTCAGATAACATTCTTTGTGACTTCAATTTTTAGGAAGTTATTTGGGAGCTAGGTGTGATCTCAGTGGTAGAATACTTGTCTAGTATATGTGACTTAAAGTGGTCCTAATATAGATAGCATAGAGCTAAACCTTGCTTTGACAAGATCCAGTCTCCTCCCCAAGACGTGACAGGGAAAATGCACCCACGAGCTCTCAACAATATGGCTGCTTGAACAAGACTTGCATAATGACATCACCAGTTGACAAGCCAATGTGGATGGAGGAAAATCCACAAGGCTGTACCCCTAGATGAAGAGCTACAAGTGATCAATGTCTGTGGAGAGAGGAAGAATCAGCTGCCTTACAAGAAGGAGCTCCTATATAGGTTGTTAGATCCCAAGTGGTCTGACTGTGCAAGCCTTGGTAATGTGCAGTATTTCGAGGGACTGACCCATGTCATGTCAATTATCAATCTGCCAGCTTCCGGTTGTCCACAATGACAATTCTTTGTATCCCTGTAGTATCTCAGAGCTATCATACTGATAGTTCATGATTTTGCTCTTTTATTCCTAACCAAAGGCAAGGACACATGTACATAATATGTACACATATGGACACATGTGTGTACATATGTAACGAAACTTAAAGAAAAGGAGGTCATGAATTTGGGATGGGGACAAGGGAGGAAAGGAGGGCAGGAATGATGCCAAGGCCTGCAGTACTCATGAATAAAGGTCTCCAAAAGTTAAATACAAACTCCATTTAGCAAGAAAAGATGCAGTCTCCAGGACACTTTTCTGCATTTTATTCCACTTTGTGCATAGAGAGGACCATGAAACATGCAAAATACAGACAGAAAAAAGGGTCAGCCTAATGTAGAGTCAGCATGAACTCGTAGGACCGTCATACTTCCTTCCTAAGTTGTACATGGTTGTTGCCACACAGTGCTTATAGTATGCAGCAATCTGTTTTAGGCTTGGTTAAACATCACAGCAGGATTTACTGTATCAAACTCGACCTGGTAAAAATAGGACAATATTTGCTTGTCATGCTATTTCTGGCAGCTCTGAGCTCTCAAGGCTCACTGGCAGTGTTTCAGTCCTCGCAGACACGAGTTCTGAGGCACAGCTCACACACATCTGGTGACTAAATGTGAACACAACTACTGCACATCAGGCCCTTTCACACACTGGGTTTCAGTGTTTCTGTAGGGTTCTTTCCACCCCATACAGTTTAAATACTTTTTTCCTTGATGGCCATAAAAGTAAAGCAGGGTCCAGGGGTTCTGTTTCCTTGGCTTTCGTGTGAAGGTGAAATCATCTGAAATGTATTTCCTGGCTCTGTGCAGACCTGTAGGTCTAAATTGAATGGCTAACATGCAAGGAATGGACTGTTATGCACCTCTCCAGGCAGGTAAGCAAGGCTCCTTGACCCAATTACTGATTACAACAAGAGGGGCAGAGACAATCAGGAAACACACTGTACTAGAAGACGGGGATGGCTATTACTGGAGTCACATCAGAGAGATCAGGAGTCAACTGAAGAGCTTCCTGGTAGCCAACGATGAGCTGATCTGAGCATCAATGAAGCTAATGCAGGTAATGATGAAAACACACACATATACTTGTCTATGAGATCATAATGAGATTTATGAACAAATATAAAGCCGAACAATTTGTAGAGAATTGGCACTTTATAGAGAATACCTGAACCAATTCACTGCTCTGGAAAAAAAAAAGCTATTTATTTTGCCTTTCCTGTCAAACTGTGCACTCCAGGATTTGCTGGGATGTGAGGGAAAGCTAGTCATTCCTGAGTCAAGCACACACACATGAAACAGGAAGACAAAACGCGTTTAAGTCACCTGTTCCCAGGAGTAGGCCTGACTTTCCAAGGTTCTACTTCACATTCACTACAGCTTTATTACTTGAATGCTTTTGAACTTGAGCCTAGTCTAGTCATCAGCCTTCCTAACTTCACATTTATTTATTTCCCTTCTTTCTTCTTGTCTTCCCAAGAAACGTCATTGAACACTTACAAGTTCCAGGTGGCTGGGGATGTAAGAGATCCATTTAATTGTTTGCTTTCTGGACTACATTCTACTGTGTGCATGAAAGAAGTGCAAGACAAGAGTGGGTGCAGCGTTTGGGGGGTAGCGGGTCGTACTTTCTGTTTTAGGACATAGCTGTACTAAGGTCTCCTGGGAAATAACACTGGGGAAGAGATCAGGAAGAAACGAGAAAGGAACCACTCAGATACCAAGCAGGATGGGACTTCCAAGCAGAAATAGTGAGTGCAAAGGCCGCGGGGTGGAGTACCCGTGGTTTGTTTAGGAACTTGTCATCCCTTGTATTTCCCCTCTTGTTCCTCTACAATGCTTACTGATGTGTAGGTTTGTCTACAAACATACAACATCTTCTTAAACTCAATGGATGACTTTAAAAAGGTTTCTTATGAAAATGTGCACATGATGAGATGAATGGCTGTGTATATGTATTTACAGAGAGCTTGTGTGTGTGTGTGTGTGTGTGTGTGTGTGTGTGTGTGTGTGTGTGCAGGAGGAATATCTGTCCACACAGTATGTATGGAGGTCAGAGGACAACCTTGGGTGCTGTTCCTTTCCTCCTACCTTGTTTGAGACAAGGTCTTGCCACTGCATACTCCAGATTACCTGGCCAGCCAGCAGCTGAGGACTGTCCTGTTTCCACCTCTAGTCTTGCTATAGGGCACTGAGGTAACCGGCATGTGTTACTGTGCCTGACTTTATATGGGTTTTAGGGATTTGAACTCAGGTCCTCACATTTGTATAGCACATGCTTTTTTAACACACAGAGTCATCTTCCCAGCCCCTTTCCATTCTTTTATAATGGGTCTAGTACATAGAAATCAACTACTTGAATATTATGTATAAACTTTCTGTCCCTTACATTATAACATGGGATTTTCTCCAAGAAGGCAAGAAAAAAAAAAAGAGCATATTCTCCATAGTGCAGAGAATGAACACATCCATCTTTTTTTTTTTCTTCAAGACAGGGTTTCTCTGTGTAGCCTGTCCTGGAACTTTCAGACCAGGCTGGCCTCAAACTCACAGAGATTCACCCACCTCTATCACTCGACGGCTGGGATTAAGGGTGTGTACCACTACTGCCCAGCTGAACACATCCATTCTTAACAGCAGTGGTCTAAAATTATATTTGAGAAACCTGCAACTAAATGCCAAGGAAATATTTTGAGGAAAAGGTGTTTTAGGGGCTAGCAAAATAGATCAACTGGTAAAGGGGCTTTCCATAAGCCTGATGACCTGAGTTCAATTCCCCAAACCCACATAATGGAAGGAAAGAGTCTATTTCTGCAAGTTGTTTTTGCTCTGACCTCACTTTGATAAATAAATACATGTCAAAAAATTAAATAATTAGAGAGGTGAGGGGGTGTAGTAGGTAACGCTGGTATCGGAGACTAGGAGTCCAGAATCTACATGGGGATAAATAAAGCTCAATGCCTGGGCTTGTCATGTTCAGGACCTCAGTTAAAGAAAGAATCAGAACTGGAAAGGCATGTGGGGACGTTGAAGGCAGGCAGTTCTCCACAAAGACCTGGGCAGAATGTGCTGCCGAGCTGAATGATTTAACTGGGGAGCTCGGTGTATAGGTAGATTTGAGAGACAGGGAAAGTTGAAGTCAATAAAGAAGTGAAAAAAAGGAGAAAAAGAAGGGACCTGTACATGCTTCATGCTGTGGCTGAGAGGGTTAAATAAGTGTTTCTGACACAATAAGGAACATGTGACTGTCATTTCTTTTCCTCCCAGCCATATACTATGACCTTTAACAACTTGGCAATAATGAATATGCCATGACAAAGTCAGGTTTCCAGCTATGTATTGAATTTATAGGACAATAAATAGAACCCTCTAACCAGAATCTCCACACACATCAAAACTCTTCACACTAGACAAATGTCTTGTGTGCATCTGGACCAGCAGAAAGCCCCACAGACTCAGCCCACCCATGTGTTTGTAAAAGCATGTCATGTGACTTTCACTCAGGCACATTTTCTGATACTCACGGAAGAAAAGAAAACAAACAAACTCACCCAATTTCTTCTCTACTCTGCTTTCCAAAGCCCAGGTTCTACTGTGTTTTGATTACAAACCAAAAGTTAAATGGAGGTCATAGGTTGAAGAGTCATCTTGTAATATACCATTTTACAACCGTTTAATACTGCACTTTCCTCATGGTAGAAAAGAGAATGAAAGGCAGGAAATTATTTGCCTAATATCTGCTTCATTGCAGCAGAGAGAGGAATAACCCAATTAGAATCATTCTCATCTCCTGTATACATAAACTCCACAGTAGACCCAGGCTGACTGCGACACCTCCAATCTCTTTCCCATATCACCGCAGCACCATGTCATTTAAGCATTCTACATTATTGCCTGTCAACCACAGCAGGCTAGATCTGCCTGTTTTTCCATACTTCCTCTTCCTGGAATGCCCTCTCATGTTGTGAGATATTTGCACACTGCTTGAAGGTGTATTGCTGTGATTGGTGTAATAAAAAGCTGAATAGCCAATAGGAAGGAGGTATAGGTGGGGCGTCTGGACAGAGAGAGAATTGGGAAGAAGAAAGGGGGAGTCACCAGCCAGACACAGAGGAAGTAGGACATGCAGGAGGAGAGGCAAAAGCCATGAGCCACGTGGCAGCATGTAGATGAATAGAAATGGGTTAATTTAGATTATAAGAGCTAGTTAGAAACAAGCCTAAGCTAAGGCCGAGCTTTCATAATTAATAAGAAGTTTCCATGTCATTATTTGGGAGCTAGCTGGCAGGACAGAGAAAGACTTGTTACATTCCCACTTCCTGTCCATGTAATAGTTCTTACCTTTTATGATTTCACTCAAAGCTCTGCTCCTTTCAGAACCTCTTCCTGCATTGTTCCTCTGTTAGAGCAGCTTTTACTTCTCTCCAGCCGACACACAGAACTGTTACTACCGAAATGTTACTCCCTGTGTGCCTAGCTACCGCCTGCATTATAAGCTTCATGAGGGTGGAGGTTATACTCTCTAATTTTATGAAGGGAAAGTGATGTGATATGCCTTGTAGTTTGCAGGCATGCGAAACGCCAATGAGGAGGTTCCTGGAATGGGTGAACAGGTTCCTCATCCAGCAAAGCTTTCCCACTGCTAAGCACTACTTTTAAAAGTACAAGCATGCGTGGTTTGCTGAATGACTATTCAGGTTTTCTCGGACATGGCTACTCTTCTCCCTCACCCCTAGTGACACTCACTGATCCACATATTCAGGCTCCTAGTGCAGTTGATAATAGCCCTGTAATTTGATTTTGTTACTATTTCAGTCAGGAAGAAGGAAACTGGGGTGTAGAAGGCTGAGGCAATGTGCCCTAAGTTTACTCACCAGACAGGGGTGGGGTCCGGATGTGAAAACCAGAGTCGATTTCACTACATCACTGAATCCAATTAATTTTGCCAAATCTCAGATCCCAAATGACCAGGGAGGTGCTTTGGGGACTGCTTTCCCTTGTCATTTTGTTAAGTGTTGTTAAAAAACAAAACAAAACAAAACAAAACACTGTAATGTATCAAAAGTTTGTCAATCTAGCTTCTTGTTTTAGAACTTCAACTGTCACTCACTATACAATGGCATCCTCAGATGCAGGATCAGAGGAAGAGATACAAGAAGCTGGAATAAGGGCAGTTAAACTATCCCAAACCATATAACTCATAAAATGGAGATACATTTCTGATTGATGTAGCCAGCTCTCACATCCTAATGCTGTTCATATTTACTCAGCTGGTGACTTTTTTTTTTCCTGTTTTCTGTTTTTAACTTAAGAAACTAATTCTGTCATCAGAAAACTTAACTGACTGGATTCACTTCCTCTTTCAGGTCACTAGTGGAAGTGTTAACTTGGGTCACACGACGAAGGGCAGAGTACTGACTTTATCAATTTCTCTCTAATCTGAGAAGCATTCCAATTAGTAGATGGCAGAGACCAACACTTCCTTTTTCACCTGTCATATTCCTTGTGCTCTGTTGCAATTCTAGACACATTTTTAACAATGAGTGAGTGTGAGTGATTGGGGTGGGGGGAGGTGACATGTGCACCTGTGGAAGTCAGAGGACAGCTGAATAAGGGCAATTTTCTTTTCTACCTTTTTGTGGGTCCAGGGATGGAGCTCATGCCTCCAGGCTTACATGGAAAGCACCTTTACCTGCTGAGCCATGCTGCATGCCATCTACTAGAGTTTTTAAATGACGTCATTATTTCTTTTCGCTATTTTGTTTTGATCATTTCTTCATACCTATGTGTTATGTAAAAAGTTAATGATTTGATTATACTTCTTGGCTGGCCACACACACTAAACCTACCTGCACTTTACTTTACAGTATACTCTTACTATGCTTACTGATGATGGCCAGTCACTGTACATAACTGCCACTCTCACACACAAGTCATCCAATACATGATGGTGAACTGCTCTTCAGAACATGTTTTCACCTAGGGGAGCTTCATTCTCTGTAGAATGTCTCCTTGGAGCAATAGGGTGTGCCCTGTAAGATCTGTGTTCTTTCCCTTTCTTGAGAATTGGGATGTCATATTTAGCCAACGACGGCAGGTAAGCGTCCAGGACTGCAAAGCTGTTGCTTGCCTGGGTGCCTTGGATTTTTAATGGACACTTAGACATAGACACCGTCCTTAGACTATTTTGGGTATCTCTTTGCACCATAATCAAGCCTAGACTAGCCTAACAATGCAAGGAAAGGATTAAGAGGCAATTAAATGACAACATTCTAGACATAACATTGGAAGTACATTAGAGTCGATCAGTACCATAAAAAATTGACAACTAGCCAAAGATTTATCTTTATTACCCCTTGCTTGATCAACAAGAATGCTATCAACAGTATCTGGTGATTAGTGAAGTATCAAAAATCACTGAAGCGTTCAAGATCTTTCCACACTCATTTTAATGCTACTGAAAATTAGAAATGTTGTACAGCTATCTGGGGAGGGTGTGGAAGTATGGAACCCAAAACAATGAAACTGCTAGAAAAATTCTTCAGTGTGTTCTTCTGTCACACTCTTCCAACTGAGAGGTTCTCAATGTCTCCCCACTGAACTTCCGATGTTCTTAGGGCGTTACTCTAGCTCTGCAAACTAGCTTCCAAATGTTAAGCAGATATTCCTTGAAAAGCAGGAATGCCTTTTCTACACTGTCCAGAGACATAGTCTTTTAATACTTAGGTGTAGAAGATATATGTGTAAAATAATGGAGAGATAAAAATGTTTAAGGAAACACCAAAGACATGGTCCTTTTCTGAGAACTTCTAATTTAAACTCATTTTATTCTACTGTTTCACAGCTTCAGCTATTTTTAAACTCTTCTTACTGAGGTGTAACTTCTGTGCAAGAACAAACTATGACGTTTACAGCTCCATGAACTTTTCAATGTGCACACGCACCCGCGTCTACCACTCAGAAACACACGTAGAACATTTTCACCACTCCAGAAGTCTTTTGTGCTATACTCTGTCAATACTGCTTGGAAACTTCTATCCATAGTCCACTGTATATTAGGAGAAGGAGAAGACTTCTGTGGAATTACGTTGATACAATTTCAAATATGCCATCAATAGTTACTAACCCCCATGGCAACATGTCGGGGCAGAAAGGCATCCAATTTGGGGGCTAAAGAGCCTGGATTCCATACCCAGATGAGAAGTTCCCCAGCTTTGCAGCCCTTGGCAAATTATCTAACTTTTCTGAATCTCCACCATTAGAACTAGAACATAAGCATAAGCTAAATAAGAAACAAATCTATTTGAAAAGCATTCTTTAAAAGGCATGCTTGGGGGGTTGGGGATTTAGCTTAGTGGTAGAGCGCTTGCCTAGCAAGCGCAAGGCCCTGGGTTCAGTCCTCAGCTCTGGAAAATAAAAAATAAATAAATAAATAAATAAATAAATAAATAAAAATTTTTGAAAAAAGGCATGCTTGGTGCTATTGTGTGGGATTATGTGCAAGATCTTATATTTGTCACATGATAGACATTACACTCCTTTGTACCAGTAGCTACAAAGGTAAAGAACATGTAAGAGCTATGCATAAGGCATGATCCTTGCGGACTTTCAAATTGATGGGAACATTAGAGACATGGGTATAAACATCACAAAGATGCACTGAAAAAGAACCCTCAGAAGGGAATAAACCTAAAATTTACAAAACCTTATTTTTCATTATTTGCTATATTATCACTACGAAAGTTAGTCATGAGTATTTATCAAGCTATTCCTCTTACTAACAAAATAGAAAGAGCTAGTTAATTTTCTAGCATTCTCTGTACTCAGAAATCCATGGGTTTTTAACTTCCACAACCAAGGTCAGAATCACCATCCATTCTGTTGGTACAAGTGGAACCCAAATAGGAGAGTGCTCAGGTGCACTTCGAATGCTTGCTTTCCCAGAGAAAGGCATGCCTCATGCCATTTCTGTAACGTCGGGCCTTTGGTTACAGATGCATCTTCAGGCTCCGGGAGGACTCGAGAGAGGGCAAGCAAACTAGGGCCAGCTGAACCTTCTATCAATAAGACACAGCGCATTCAACAGAGAGAGGGCTCCACCCCTGATTTCAAAATAACAGCTGAATTCGTGCAACTAGTCATTTTGTTAAGAAGTGGAGCGGCAAAGGGTGGATGTGGGGGTTGCTTTAACCATACTCCTTGGGGAAATATATTACAGTTAAAAGTCACAAGGCAGCTTTCTCACTTCCCAGGCCACTTATAAATAATCCCTCTAGAATACATTTAGTGCTGCAAGAATAATTCACACTTGACATAAGATCTAATGCCCTACTCTGGATTAAAACCTTGTGTGCCTAGGAGTTCAGGGCACAGTGAAGGGAGATGAAAGAGATCTGCAAGCCTACTTTAACATTGTTTGGGATTAACTATTTTTAGGGTACAAAAGGAAAAGAACAAGAAAAAAAGATATATAAAAACTTTTGTGTTTTGGTAAAAAAAAAAAATTGAATTAGCTCAGAATCAAACTTGAACAGATGGACTGGTGAGATGGCTCAGTGGTTAAGAGCACTTCCTGCTCTTATGGAGGATTTGAGTTTGCCCAGCACCAACATCAGGTGGTTCACAATTATCAGTAACTCCAGCCCCAGGGAATCTGACATCCTCTTCTGGCCTCTGAGGGACCTGCACTCTTGTATACAAACCCATACACAGCACACATTTAATTAAAGTACAGAACAGACTAAAATAGAACATTAAAAGCAAAATGGTCTGAGTAAATGTATCTATCTATCATTTATCTATTCATCCATCCATCAACCTATCCATCTACCTACCTACTGTCCATCCATCCATTGAGGTATGATTTCTAGTTATAATTAGCAAAATGCTTGTATTGATGGGCATATAAGTGATACCATTTTGTAACAAATTGGGCTCTACACTTTTATTATCTCTACTAACAAAGCCTCTCTTACACATCTTCCCTCCTCTTCAGTCTTTTTTGTTGTTGTTGTTGTTGTTGTTATTGTTGTTGTTGATTTTTTTTTTTTGAGACAGGGTTTCTCCGTGTTTTTTGGAGCCTGTCCTGATCTCGCTCTGTAGACCAGGCTGGCCTCGAACTCACAGAGATCCGCCTGGCTCTGCCTCCAGAGTGCTGGGATTAAAGGCATGCGCCACCACCGCCCAGCTCTTCTTCAGTCTTAAAGTACCCTCCATGGGGCTACCAAAGCAATCTCCCCTCAAGCCACTTCCCTGGGGCCACTTCCTTGCTCAGGAACTTTCATAATGACATAATTTCAAATGTTAGGCATCAAGGCACAGAGTCATATTCAAACCCTTTTCCCTGTGTAATGTCACCTCCAAATGATAGATGGACCTGTTGTAATCACGCACAGGTGTATTATTTTTAATAATGAGTGAGGAGTGGGTATAGGAAACCGGCAGGAATTTTTGGTAGGATAGACAGATATTAATATGCGGGACAGGAGATGTGTATGAATCTAGAAGACTTTCAGGGGCACAGAAATTGTTGCTATTGTTTGAGATAGGGTCTCATTCTCATCCATGTATTGTAGCCCTGAGCTAGCTTCTAACTCACTGGAGTCCTCTTGCCTCACCTCTGAAGTGTTGGGATTACAAGTGTGAAACAGCACAGCAGGTCAGTATGAGTACCAGAGCTGCTGGCAATCCATATGACAATCCAAAAACAATCCTGCATTTCTTAGGGAAGGCCCTGGGGGAAGAAGAGCCTTTAGGCTGTGCTTCCCAGGGCGGGAAGGGGATGTAGCACTTGTAATTTGGTGGAAAGATCTCCTGTATTTGCTTTCTCAGGGCTACAGGGAGGAGGGCCAGGGGCCTAAATCAAGCTGCCATAGGACAGATGCAGAAGCCTGGCTTCCCAGTGAATCTGTTTCGATAACTGGAGAGAGCGGATGATTAAAATACAAACCAGAGTGTATGAGCCACAGTAACCAGTGCTCGTCTCAATCACAGCACTTGGTTCATCAGCATTTGCTTAGACGTGTGTCTCTCTAACACTGAGCCCATTGAGGGCTGGGATCGGTCAAACACCGTATCCTCAACACTAAGCCCAGAATCGGGCACAATGCAAGGGCTTTGAGTAAAACGTCTCTGAATGGATGGATGAAGGGAGGGATGAAAGGAAGAAAGAAGTGAGAGTAGGGCCTGATCAACTGAAGTCAGTATAGCAGACAGAGGCTTAGGACGCATTTACACCAATGCTATTGTTTGACAGTGGATGTGGGACCCCCAGATGAAAGCGCTTGTTGAGGCCCAACAGTGGGTTTAGAGCTGGACCCAGAACCCAGGACAGCAGGATCCTTCTCCTCCTCCCCCTGTGAGGAGCCAGAAGACAGCTCTCACAGTCACTCCTGTGTTTGACAGCTGGGTGCTGGGGATGCAAAATACATTTTCCCATGGACGAAAGTTTTTTTTTCTCCACCCCCTCTCCTTTTTTTTTTAAATGGTGGTTCGGTTCCCAGGCCAGGCCACAAAAGCTTATTTACCCCAGAGCTGAGCTCAACTATAAAACCAGCGGTAGCTCAGAGGCCTCGCTGAACCCCCAGCTCGAGCTGCAGTCCGAAGGGCAGGTGGGCAGCTGGCTCTGCAGGGGGGTGGGCAGCTCTGCCTTGAGCAGACCAGGAGAGCAGGCGGGGGCGGGGCAGGGGGGCTGGGCAGGGGGCCCGGGCAGCAGCTGCAGGAGGCTGCAGCAGCTTCTGAATGCCTTGGTGGTTCCTAAGTGGATTGTTTGTAAGTTGGGAACTGTCTGTACTTAGAAAGACGGATTTCAAGAGGTACGGGATCCTATTTCACTTGAAGGCCCACAGTAATGAGGGTTCTTTATTCGTAATGAAGTAGCCACTAATTGGAGGGACAGCCTCGGGAGGCTTGCTGGAATTCTGTACTCCTGGACCAGAACTGAGTAATATTATGCAGTAGCCTGGCAACCCCTTACTTTTGCACAAGATTCATATAAAAATCTATCATGAATGCCTGTCTGACGTCACCGTGTTTATTATTAATAATGATAATAACAGGGCAGCTTATGTGCAGCATTAGGCTGAGAATGTGAATGGAATTCTCAGCTTCCTCAACTTTTTCTCCCCAGCAAGATTAGGAACATTTGGAAAATCCTTCCCTCAGAGTGGGCTGAACGCCTTTGCATTTGCCCAGAGGAGACACGGCTCCAGTGTCTTAGAGCTCATCCAAGGGATGAACTTTTTCCTTCCTCCTCCTCTTCAGAGAGGCAGGAATATTCCATAGACTCACAGATGCTGTAAAAGCGAACACAGGAGAAGAAATGTCAACAGAACCGAAAAAGTTACCAGAGGGAACCGATTATAATAAGGCAACACAGCTAGCCTTTCTGGATTTAATGAAATATGGTCAACTGCACTGGAATGTTCTGGTGCCCCCTGGAGGATTCTGAAACCTAACAGGACTGGTTATTTAGTACCTCTCTTTGGAGGCCTCTGAAAACCCTGAAGAGGCAATGTGTTTCTTCTCCCTGGTTCAAACAGACTTAACCCCGCTCAGCCACAGGCAGGACAAAGGAGGAACGAAACCCAACATTTAAAAGGCGTTAGCCACCATACGTTTGTCGTTAGCCATGGAGGCTCTTGGATGGGGAGCAGAGCCTATTTTTGGCTTGTGAAGTTTATACATCCAACAGTGCAAAGTTCACAGCTGCATGTGTGATCTCTCAATTTCTGGGCTGAGTGTTTAGTGAACAAGGAAGTTGGCTTCTTCGAGTCTCGCTTTGTCTAGCGCAGGGAAAGTTAAACATTCTGGAAAGTTAAACATTTAGCTTCTAAATTTTTACTGCTCTGGGAATCCTCAGGGCCACGACTCCAGTATGACGATGACTAAATGGCCGTCAGCATTGTTTATTCCATAGTCACAGAACAGCCAGCAGATGTGAGGAACCATTGTTCAACCCCACCGTGCATTCAGGGTTAGAGCCGCCCATCTGCCCTCCACCCCACCTTACCCTGAGATCATTACATGGGTGCAAAGTAAGACTGACACCATCTACTCTTAGATCACTGGGCCTGAAAGACATGGGCTGGGACTCACCAAACTTGCAAAGAATTATGTCAGTGTATCATTAAAATTATATCATGATGCTCGCACTATGAATACAATATATTTTATAGTACTCCCCAACACTGTATTTATTAATATACTATCTTCCAGTAATTTTAATATCAATTGCTTCCATACTTTTGTGTACTGAGTGCTTATTTTCTAAATTCAATATTATAAGGCAATATTTTCAAATTCACCCCATGAGGTCACCAAACATGATTTCAGATGTCTACAAGAGGTACAGGAACTCTTTGTGTTCCTGGATGCTCACTTCCCTCCCAGAGTTCTAAAATGGGTACATTTAGTACATTTGTCATTTCCTTTTCTAAACACAGAGAGGGAAGGGAAGGAATTCTGAACAACTCAAAAGTTGCAAAAACTGAAATAATTTCCCCTAAAATCAGGAAGAAGACAAGGAGAAATGTGTTTTTATTCAGTGTAATTCTTAAGGTCTTAGAGCAGTGAGGCACGATAAGGCCAGATAAAACACAAAGTATCCAACCAGGAAGAAGTCACATTATCCCTGTCTGTAGATGACAGGAGCCTACATTTAAACAATTCTAAAAGACTAAGGCAAGAAAATCTTGTAGCAGGATACCATATCAACATAAAAAAATCAGTAGTTTTTCTATATAATGGACACAATGAGGAAAAAAAAAAAGGAGAAAAACAATTGTTCTCACAACAACTTCAAAAATAAAGAACCTAAGAGTAAACCTAAACAAAGAAGTGAAAGCCTCCCACAGGGAAAAGTTGAAAGCCCCAAGGAATAAACTGAAGACAGTGGAAGATAAAAAGACTTTCCAAGCTCATGGATTGGTACAACTAATTTTGTAAAAATAGCTACATTACTAAAAGGGATCTACAAATTTAATGTAATCCCTATCAAAATTTCAATGACATTGTTTGTAAGTATGAAAAGTCAATAAAAATTGAAAATAAAAGGAATAATCCTGACATTCATATGGAAACACAAAACTCTGTAACAGCCAAAGCCATGGTAAGTAGAAAGCGCAATGCCAGAATTATTGTAATACCTCATTTCAAATTATATCCCAGAGCCCCAGTAACAAAATTAGCATGGTACTGGCACCAAAGCAGACCCATAAACTTCTACAGTTGGATGTAAATGCCACCCATGGGCTCATGTATTTGAACACTTGCTCCCTAGCTATTTGGGCAGTTGTAGAACATTTGAGACTGTGGCCTAGTTAACCGAGCTGAGTTGCTGGGGGCAGGTTTTGAAGGTGATAACCACTTCTGCTCCAGGCTAAACTCTCTGCTTCTTCTTTTTTTGTTTTTGTTTTGTATTTTGAGACAATTTCTCTGTGCAACTTTGGTGCCTTTCCTGGAACTCACTCTGTAGCCCAGGTTGGCCTCGAACTCACTGAGATCTGCCTGGCTCTGCCTCCCAAGTGCTGGGATTAAAGGCGTCCGCCACCGCCCAGTAGCTATCTGCTTCTTAATCAGCCAAGACACACAAATGGCAGCTGCAGGCTCTTGCCACCCAGACCAACCTACTCTAGCTGTTTTGCGTTCCCTGCCATTACCGAATACCCCCGTGACCTATGAACAAAAATAAAACTCTCCTTAAGTTTCTTCAGTCAATTATTATATATTATTATAGAACATACTGAGACTGGCACTGTTACTGTGATAAATGTGACCAAGCGATCCACAGGTCTTTGCAACTGGTTTGGAAGGTGGAAAAGTTTGGGGATGCAGGTTAGGTAAGCTGTGGAGGACTATAAGCAGAGCTTCATGGGCCACTCTGGTGGTGGTGTTCCAAAAATGCCGAGAGATACAGACTAAAGACTGTGTTTCAATGAGGTTTCAAATAAGAACAGCCAATGAGCACGCCACAAATAAACCCAGCCAGTTATAGCTATCTGAATTTCAACAAACATGCCCAAACAACAACAAACAGTGCTGGGAAAATGTGGGTATGCACATTTAGAAGAATAAAACTAGATCCCTATCTCTAACTCTATACACAAATAAATTGAAACTGGATTGTGGGAGCCCACAAAGATTTCAGCTTGTGGTTTGTTTCCAGGTTTGAGAGTCAGAGTTTATGTTGCTCTTCAATAGGGTGCAAAGGCGTGGTTACCAGGTGTCTTATATTTCAAGGCCTAATCACAAGATGCTTTGCCGTGGGGGCGTGGTTACCAAGTGTTTTGAAAGGACTACACTTGTTGGTACTTTGTACTTTGATCTTGAAAGGGGGAGGTCTTTTGCCTCTCCCCTTGCTGGTATATAAAAAGCCCATCATGAATAAACTTGAGGCTGCTGGGTATTGACCCAGAGCCCTCTCAAAGCTATCCTGTGTCTCTTTTTTTTTTTTCATCTACTTCTATATTTCCTATCTAGCATTTCTCAATTCCTCACTCCCCCCTTCAAGGGACCCTTCAATAGGTCGGGGCTGGACCCCAACATTAGGCCCTGACAATGGATCAAAGATCTTAAGGCAAAACCTGAAACTTTGAAACTGGTGGAGAAAAACAGTGTCTTAGGGTTTTTATTGCTGTAAAGAGACACCATTGTTGGAATTCCTGGCCACTGGCCCCTCCCCCAGCTACATGACCGCACATGTACTGGCAAAAATGATTAGTCATCCCAGGGTCTTCCGTCCTACGTAATCGTGTGCTGCTGCCTCTTGAGTAATTTACGCACAGCGTGATCACGCAATCCATGCGCATGTGTGGCGTAGCTATGTAAGCCCATATGCGCATGTGTGGGGGAATCCATAACAAGCGGGTCACAGACTCCTCCCCCCTTCTTCTCCCCCTTTTCCTTCTTTCTCTCTCTCCTCACATGTCTCTCAAACAGGCCTGAGCACACCCTCTCCTGTCCTCCCTTCTCCTAATAAACTCTCATAGTGGGTTTTGCAGTACCTTGTGGCTTTCTTCACACGGTACACAGCGCAGCTTAATGAATAATATTGCCCTGCTGCATAAAACCAACAACCATGACCATGGCAACTCTTATAAGAAAAACAGTGAATTGAGGGGACTCGCTCACAGTTTTCAGAGGTTCAGTCCGTTATCATGGTGGGGAGCATAGCATGCAGGCAGACATGGTGTTGGAGCTGAGAGTCCTACATCTTGCAGGCAGCAGGAAGTCAACTGCAGTCACACTGAGGGACCCTGAGCAAAAGAGCTCAAAGCCCACCCCCACAGTGACACACTTCCTCCAACAAGGCCACACCTCCTAACAGTGCCACTCCCATTGGGGGCCACCACAAACAGGGAACACCTCCCAAGATACAGGTGAAACAAGGATTTTCTACAAGGCTCCGATAACTCAGAGAACAAACCCAAGAACTGACAGGTGGGATTTCACTGAATTGAGAAGCTTCTGCCCAGTGAAGGAAACCATGGCCCAGAGAAGAGACGGCCTGCGGAACAGGAGGAATCTCTGCCTCCTACACATCTGGCAGGGGCTTGATATCTAAAATACATAAAGAATTTAAATGATTAAATGCCAATCCCCCTCAAATCATCCAGTCAATAAGTGGGTGAAGGAATTGTGGTGGGAAGAAGAAAACATACTGCATATTTCTTCCCAAATGTAGGAACTGACTTAATAATCGCTATAAGGCACGTGTGGTGGTTTGATTGAGAACGGCCGCTATAAGCTCATTTGTTTGAATGCTTGGTCTCCTGTTGGTGGAACTATTTGGGTAGGATTAGGAGGTGTGGCATTGTGAAAGGAAGTGTGTCACTGGGGATGGGCTTTAAGGATTCAAAAGTCCATGCCATTCCCAAATGGTACTCCCTCTCCTCCTCCTTCCCCTCTCCCCCTCCCTTCTCCTTCTCTCTTCTCCTCTTTTCCATTCCCCTTCCCCCTCCCTCTCCTCCTCTCCCCTGCCCCCTCCCTCTCCGCCTCTCCTCCCTTCTGTTCTTGTCCTCTCACGTCCTCTCTTCCCTTCCCCTTCCCTCTCCTCCCTTTCTCTCTACCTTACGTTGTTGTCTCAGCATATACGCTCTCAGCTACGGCTCCAGCACCATGCCTGTCTGCCTGCTGCCACGCTACCCCCCATGATGTTCATGGACTCCACGTCTCTGGGACCAAGAGTCCCCAAATTCAATGCTTTCTTCTATCAGTTGCCTTGGTCGTGGTGTCATATCCCAGCAATGGAAAAGTGACAAAGACAGCATGAGTGCAGAGCAAGGACTCTTTGGGGTGGGGAGGAGAAGAGAGGATAATGAGGGGTGTAAGCAAAGTACAACATGGAAATGTCATGGAATCCATTATTTTGTACACTAACTAAAAGAATTTCAGAAAGACAAATTTGTGTGTCCCTTTGCTTCTAAAAATTTCATTGTGTGTTTTCTAAAAATAAGACATTCCTTTATATAAACATAGCACAATTGTTGAATCAGGAAATTAACATTAAAATGTTACCTAATCTATGCAACTTATTGTGATTTATCAACTGTCTCAATAACATCTTTCACACCGAAAGAAAAATATGAACTCACTGCATTCAGTTGCTATCATTTTTCAGACTGAACCTAGAACAGCTCCTAGGGTCTGTCTTTGTACAGACCGTATATGAAGCATATACTACAGCTATTCCTCTTCTTCATCATCTTCTCCTCCTTTACCTGCTTCTATTCCTTCTTCTCTTCTTCCTCCTTCCCCTCCTTCCTTCCTCCCTCCCTTTCCCCTACTCCATGTATGCATATATGTGTGTGTTTGTGCATGCATATGTGTGTGTCTGCTCTGGCACACATGGAGGTGAGAGTAAATCCTGCAGAAATTGATTCTTTCCTTCCACTGTGGGGTCCCAGGAATCAAACTCAGGCTGGCAGGTACTTTATATACTGAACCACTTTACTAAGCATATAAGCATATACGTTGATCCAATGTAAGGTTACAAATTTTTATTAAATATTTATCCATGATCTTTGCCTAAATCAATTATTTTTATGATGGCTTATGAAAGGTGATTTCCCCTGTGGTGGTTTGAATAGGAGTGGTCCCCACTGGCTCATATATTTGAATGCTTGGTCACCAGGGAGTGGTACCGGTTGAAAGGACTAGGAGATGTGGCCTTGTTGGAGGAAGCGTGTCACTGAAGGTGGGCTTTGAGGTTTCAGAAGCCAGCCCAGTGGTGCTCTCGCTTCCTGCTGTCAGCTCCTTCTCCAGCACCACGTCTGTCTGCCTGCATGCCGCCGTACTCCCCGTCATACAGATAATGGATTAAACCTCTGAAATTGTAAGCAAGCCCCAACTGAATGCTTTCTTTTACAAGAGTTGCTGTGGTCATGGGGTCTCTTCACAGTGATAGGACGTGGACTGAGACACCCCTTCACATTCCTAACACCTGCACTCCTCTTTTTCACCATGAGAATTTCTGTCTTCTTTGTTTTAGAGCGGTTTGCAATTGCTCATGTTATACATGGCTTTACATTTACAATCATCATTTCATTTAATAATTAGTGTTAAAATGATCTCATATTTGGCCAGTAAGAGTTCCTTCAGGCTGGCTCTGGGTCACCTTGTTATGCCCTGTTATTCCTTAAGTACTTCCTTAGTTTCTCACATAACAAAATGTTCCAGCCTTGTCCTGTTCATCCCCTGTTGCTCCAACCTTGAACACAGCCATTTCTCCAAGATCCCTTGTTCTTTTAGTGGAGAATTTGTAGAGATAAAGCCCTGGATATGTTAGTTATCATCAGAGTCAAAGTATTTCAAGGCCATCTTAGAGGACATGGAGGAAGATGCTCACACATACACATCAACCATGTGACCATGTACACACATAGTATACAGCATGTGATATGCATATATGTGTTATAGTCATGTATATCTATATATATTTAAATACATATATCTAGATGCATTTACACATGTATGTAGCATCTGTGTGCATGTCTAAGGGCTGGAGCTCACACTCATATCTCCCCTTTTATAGTTGTATTCCTTTCTCTTGAAGTACAGAACCTGGCTTTCATCATTAACAACTTACTTCCCCATTCAAGAATATATAGACTACTTTCAGGATCACTGAGCTGTGCTTCTGTGGAAAGAGGCTATTAGCTAGCATTGGAGGTTTCCAGGGACTAGGTATGACATTGGAGTCTGAGGCGTCAACACATCCATTTCCTCAGTGAGATATCTTGGAAAACCAGCAAGACCATGTTTTCAGAGAAAAATCCATCAGTAGATCCCAGTGCAGGGCAAGAATCTACTAAAGTTAGCATCGGGGCAGAGAGAACAAGAAAAGCAATAGGCTTTAAAAACATTGCTTATGCATTGTGGGGGGCCTGCTCCCACCTTTTCCCCCCAGGGCACTCTGAGGAGTGAGGGATAAAAGATTTAGATGGAAATA